>WURT03000033.1:1055385-1092677 GCA_009936505.3 Holothuria glaberrima
CTTGTTTTCCCTTACTCCATTGCTTATGCGGAGCATCACGCACAACGGCAGAAGGTTCCATTTTTAAAGTCTTTGGCGTGACTCGACCTGGGAAGCGAACCCGGGCCTCCCACGTGAAAGACGGATGCTCTACCACTAGACCAAACACGCGGTAATGTAAGATTATGAAAATAATTAGGCTTTTTAAAGATTTTCGAAGGAATTACTCTTTGATAATTTGAAAATCCAAGATTGATGACTATCGAATGTACTTAGTAATTTTTAATGATTAGCCATTATCTAGAATTATCGTTCGGTAGTAGAAGCTGCCAAAAATAAGTCAGATTAATTGGTTTATCGGTAGATAATCCAGACTTGTCATCCGATTATCCTGGATTATTGATCCGATTCAACCAATAATCTTTGATTATCTATCCATGGAACATTAAGTATACCATTCATGTCAGATGCAAAATTGACTCGATGAGAATTTAGTACAAACAAGGCCAGGAAGCTACACATTTATTGCCTTTATTCTCGTTTAAGGACACAAGCAAAGGCGCATCACAAAACCGACACTTTCCGCCAGGGAAGGGGATTTGATGCTTGCAAGTTGAGGAGCAATTCCCGCTAAATACCATCGGCGGCAGAGGCACCGCGGGAGCGTGAATCTCTTTCTTGATTGAGTGGGACCCTGGGGTGCTCGTTGTTATGCCCCTGGTGGGGTCAAGGGTTACCTTCATAGTAGATGTCGAATATGCACTATTCTTTTGGCGTACATACTCTTGGTATAAAGAGTGCAGCCAGTGTAGGTACATGAGTAATACACGTACGCCGGGGGGAGGTCAAGTGGTGAAGCCAGGGAGGGGGGAGCTTGGGCACCAGTCCAACAGAAGTCTCGCACCCCTATCGAAGTGTGAAAAATACTCTGCAGTATTTGAAACCCCTTTTGAATTGATAGAGCCCCTTAACCCGCATGGTTTTTCTAGTTACGCTTTTTATTTACACCGATCGCTTCAAGAAGCGCCTGCTCGTGTTTTCCCACATGCGTATCTTAGACAAAAAAGTAAATACAGACAAGACAAATAATTTTAAAATGTCTTCCGACATTTGTATTTGGACTTTTTTGTATATAACATTCTCTTTCTCAGACAAGGAAAAAATCTACATAAGTCGACTAGAACTAAAGGAATTATTCTAATCAATCTCATACATAAAGATAACTTTGAATTATATTTTACAAAGATCGATAATTCAGTGATCTTAAATACCCAACTGTGAATGAAATGGTAGGCGTTCTGTGTGCGTAGAAAGATAGTGGAACACAATGTTCAGGAAGATGTCCGCTCCCTGCGTAGTACGTAGTGTTTTATCAAGTAATGGTGGTGTCGTTCTGTTAGGTAATGATGTTGTCTTGTAAGGTAATGGTGTTGTTTTAAGGTAATGGTGTTCTATGTGGTAGTCTTAAGTCTAGTGTTAAGCAGGCCCTGAAGCCAGATAAAGTACTGAATGATTGCGAGATAGCTTCCAGGGGGAGAAATAATTTGTATGGGGCGATGCTAAAATGCATTAAGACAATAGTGATTTTTCATTTTCAGAGGCCAAAATTTTCAAGGGGCGCCGCCCCCTGGCCCATCTGGCGACGGGCCTGTTGTTAAATAGGCCTCCGCTGAAATTTCTTGGCATTACAATGATGTAGTCTTGTGGTATGCTCATTTTCCCTGTAGTACAAATGATATTGTTCTGAAAGTACGGTACCCATGCTGTGTGTGCACGAGGTGATATTGTTCTTTACAGTGCAATGTTAAATGTCTTTTTAGAGTTGAAAACTTCTAGGAGCATATCTTCTATCGTGTAATGAGACAAATACAGTTTGAAACAAAACCCATGAACTTTTATTGGAAATGAACCAAAAACAAGAATATCTGAGTCTACGACTACAATACACTATTTTGTAATTGATAGGATTCTTACGACCTTCGTCACTAAACGCCTCTAAAAGTGTTCAAACAATCTCGCTTTGTAATAGTGACGAAATCAAACTTCATATTATATTTCTTGTCGTGAGATTGGCACAGTTATCTACAATATAAAATACATGATTTGTCACAGCCTCTTTTGAGGGCAGCATAGATGAGTCACATAATTGACAGAGAAAGTAATTATGATTAGTTTATTGGCATACGGGGGCGCAGCCCCAAGCCCATGGGCTCGTAACGCCTAAGACTATCAGTCAAATACTGTTTCAAGTAATACGATACACCTGCTTCCTTTATACACTGATTGGAGCTTGAAAGTTTTGCATGCCAGTGTGGTTAATAAGTAGCTTAGAGGTGTGAAAGGACAACGCATGGCTGCCCGTACGAAAAAAGAGACATTTCGTTTTATCCAGAATAGTTCTGACCGAAAATCATATCATGCAAATACTGGAATATCGGCCCTTTCATGACAAGGGTACGGATTTGTCAAAGTCCGGACCTTTCTGAAAGACAACTGTAGAAAGCTGACCCAAAATACCCTTAGAAAGTTTGCCAAAACCCCTTAACTGTAATTCGGTGATACCTCCGTACCCCTAATACTATCAATGGGCGATACCCCTTAACCCATTACTGGGCGATACCCCCATAACCCCTAATTCCGTCACTGCGTGATAACCCCTAACTTCTAATCCTGTCGTTAGGTGACACCCCCGACACCCTTTAAGTATATGGCTGAGTTTTTTGACTGACTTTGTAAGGAGTCTGTTGAAAGATAATCTTCATTTTGTTCTAAATGTTTATTATATAACCTATGAGTCTGACACAGAATGCCAATCCTCTCTACTGACACTTCCGAGATGAGAGCGAAAAGCACTTCACAAAATCAAATAAAATTTGACAATTGAACCTAGCACAACAACCGTTAAACTAACATAGCCTCAGGCAACTTTCGAGCTCGTCGCATCATGTCAACTGAAGCACTCGGAAAGTTACTCAAATTGAACTTGGACGACGATTTCGAGACATTGACATCTTAAACTGTAATAAACATCATCAATGATATGACGATGTTGAAGACAAACCATTACGTATAAGGTGCAAAGATGATAGCTGCCAATGAACAGATGAAGCAGTTCCAAGAATTTGAGAAATTGTCTAGTTGGCATAGTTTTGGCTTAACTAACAACGAGACGGTTATTGTAAGGAGAATATTACAAGACACATGATAGACTCAAAATGGCTCAAAAGGCGAAAAGGCGACATGTAAGTTTCCGTAACTTAGAGTCGAAGTCATGTGAAATATGACAAAGAAATTGCCCGGTCCGAAATGATAATCCCCTATTTCTAGCCACTACAGAAGTGAACAACAATGCACAAGTGAAAAGTAAATATCATCTTCCAAGTAGATAAATCTAGCATTCCCTATTTATGCATAAATGGAGGGTTTCTTCAACCCAAGAGTTTTTAACCTGCAAACAGAAATACATTAAGTTACCCAACAAAACATTTTAGATTGATATCAAGTGGGTATCATAAGACTGAAATATAAGGGTATCATGAGCAAGGACTATACATACTTGTGAAGTCAAGTACAGTGCGCAAGGTCACATAGTCTATGTACACTACACTCCTACACACTGTATATAGACGTATTATCATTATTGTTTTGTTGTAGCTGTGTTAGGTTTTCACGCCTTCGCACGGGACCTTTGGCCGTGTGGTAGGATAAGGGACCTACGCAAATTTACAAACAAGTCGTTCAAGTACCTTATTGTATTTAATATGGGGTATATGTTGTTAAAACGTAGATAACTACATAAGTGATATAAACGAATACAGGTTATCGACTCATAAAACAGAGATATTAAAGGTTATTTAGTCTCTGTGGCTGCATTGTCACCAAATCACGACTACCTAATATTCATTTTAATTTCAATAATTTGAAAACACTTGTCGATGATTACCCATAAATGCAAAGCAAAAACCAAAAGATATCTCACGACCCAAGTTTGCTTCTCTAAAATAATATCAGCATTAACCAATGTGCTTAAGGCTGGCTCAGCATCCTTTAAACGTTGACAGTTAGTTCCATTCTATAAGCTAATCATCTTCTTGTCAATAATAAACTCCTTTTTCTCACTTACTCTTGGAAGAAATTCGATTTTCATCTTTTCCTGGTAATACATCGAAGAAAATTACCCATTGTCAGGATTAAGTCTGGATGGCGCAACTTATCCTCAATATTACTGGTATATGAAATAATCAGCAAGGTTTTACATGGAGATGGTATCGTTGGTAAATTTTTAAAATCACCTCGTTGTCTCTTTTTTTTCAATGTTACAATTTATGGAACAAAACACACTTAATGGCCATCAAAATTACGAACAGAATGATGGTACATCATCGATCGACTATCGATCAATGAAGGACATCCACTCGTGCAAGTTTCTGCCAAAATGAGTAAAATATATCGATTTTCGTAGGAGGGTGGGAAACAAGATTCTTTCGAAGAAGTTTCATTATCTCTCCAGCAAATAATTGAGGAGGAGAATGATGGAATAAAAGCATCTGAGAAAACAAAGCTTCATCGACACGAGACGCAGACTTTCTGTTCAAGGGCTTCACACTTTGCGTGCGAATAACATCGATTGCGACCAAGATACCGACAACAAAACCTAGGTCGTTGGAAGTGATTTATTCGAGGTTGATTTTAAGTAGGTTACAAAAGATTCTCTTTCAATCATCGCAGAGAATAATACAAGAAAAGCATTTTTTCGACATACGTGAAAGAAAGTCTGTGATTACTATGTAGCTACTGTAAGCACATCGTTTATCATCATTCTGTCATTAAACGACCATTTTTTCTTTTCAAAGACAGGGCATGCATTGACATCCCCAAGAATTGTCTAACTGTTTGAGGCGAATGATTAAAGATGCTTTAATCTGGGAGCATGTTTTTATCATCCTTCCCGATGAAAAAAATGGATGCTTTAAAGTTTCTTGGAAACTCCCCATTAACTAATTTGACTGGTAATAACTTTGGTTGCAATTACAAGATTAGGCATGTTAACCATAACGAGTGTGACTCTGTTACAGTACACCAGATGTTGGACATCATTACCCGCTTCGTGACATATTAAAGGCGGCTATATCTCTATGGCGCACTTCCCTAAACACTGCAAGAATGTTGAAAAATTGAAAACCTAAACTTGGCGAGTAATACTTTATTTAGAAATACTTCGGCTGTCTTTGGGTTTGGTAATACCCCAGGAGCACAGTTAGCTTTAAAGATAAGCCATCCTTAGACGTAAATGGCCTATATCTCCTCTCATACACAACACAGAAGGTTATTGTCGTGAGTGTGGTATGCATAATAGTCACACCATTTTTGTCATGACATGATTTTCAACATACTTCGTTATTTCAGCTTTCTCTCATATACTGTTTGTTCATAACACAAATGCTCAGTGGAGGTTTTCAAAGTTTTTCATGCAATACTAATATAAAAAACGCAGTAAATTGCAAAACTCTAAAGGAGCCGATGTCATTGGCGCCAGGCGTTCATGGTAACATATGATGGGTACATGACCTCTTCTGTTCTGCAGCTGGTCAGCAATTTAAAGACGGTTACTCACTTCACACTTGAAACTAAAATAGCAGTTCAAGTGCTTATAACCCTCCTTTTTGAAAACTGTCCACCGGACTTTCTTTGACTTTTCGAGAACATATTTTTGTACATACTATTTTGGTATTTTCTCCAATCCGCTCACCATTTTTTGAATGTTTTGCAGTTCATTGGCTGATGAGGTGGCGACTGATGGTGACGTGGACGAATGAGCAGATGAGTCCTTTATGAAGGGAGAGGACGCTGATGAAGATTGTGATCCTAAGGATGATGATGTAAGTCCATGGTGCAAAACACTTTCATAAGGCAAATGTACGGCTAAATTGTTCGTTGCACCTGATACGGGGAGTGCGTAGGGTGAGAACCGCAGCCTCTGATGACCGTTGAATATTGCACTTGCGCATGCACTCTGTGCGTACGCTGAGTTAAACGCTGCGGCGTCATAGATCCCCAGTCCAGACCCTGATGCAGCCTGTTGCAGTAGCCCTGCAGCATGTGCCCCGAGAGAAAGTGAATGAGCATCGAGATAACCATGATGAGGAGAGACTGATGACGATAGTGATGACGGTACAGTAAATGGTAACATATGTGGGACAGATCCGAGTCCATGTGGAACACCTCCATTTGGAGGGAGAAAAAGAGTCTGTGGTGATGGGTAAAGGGGAGCCACCACTGGTGCGTGAGAACTGGCATGAGGTGCCGTAAATGAACTCTGACTTGAATGGGAAATACCATTTGAAAGTTTTGATGTTGTTGAAGAAAGTGGTGGGGAAGGAGATCTACTCCTTCTGTCACGTGATACAGGGCTAGGGCTTCTCCTGTGCTGCACCTCTCTGTCTGAATCAATGTCTCTTTTGTTTGCCAAATTTGGACTACTGTCTCTCCTTTTTGTGGTGTGTGTTTCACCCTCTGAGTTTTCCTGATCGCTTTCTGAACATAAACGTTTCCTTGGAGGTTCATCCTCTCCATGTGATTCTTGGTTTTGATTCAAACGGCTCTGACTGAGAGCAGAGGGTGAATTGCACTTAGTACTTGAGAATTGTGACGATGAAGACTTCCGGTCAGGTGAGGGAGCATTGGCATCAGAACCTGGG
Source organism: Holothuria glaberrima (assembly GCA_009936505.3). Classification (NCBI taxonomy): domain Eukaryota; kingdom Metazoa; phylum Echinodermata; class Holothuroidea; order Aspidochirotida; family Holothuriidae; genus Holothuria; species Holothuria glaberrima. The sequence continues at coordinate 1,062,063 of WURT03000033.1, forward strand.
GAATGCAACGACGACAAAACACAATGTTATGATCAAAACTGCGTTCTCTGTTAGCTGCTTGAAAGGTTGTATAAGTTTTTGTACTAATGACCTGACAATTCGTGCTCCAGCACCACCCTCCAACGAAATGTAAAACTTTCTATGATTATCTAGTAAATTATTCCGCTAAATTTATATATGTAACAGAGCTGTGTATACGACGCTCGAAATATTTTGTTAAGTGCTTACGTGTGAAATGAAAGTATTTTTTCTCTTTTTGCTTCCTATATATTAACATATATACATACTATATATAAAGTTAATTAATATCATTTTAAAGATTTTTTGTACAATTAACAATTACAATATATATCCCAGTTTTAAAAAGAGGGGTGTTGCTTGGAAGGAACGATTTATATTCAGACAGAATTGTGCATAACTGGAAATAAAACATACCATGAGTGGAAGATATGAAATGTAGCGACCATTTACAATCGAATTCTTTAGAATGCCTGAACAATTAAAGCTGAAATTTCACTAACCATTTTCAGATTCTTGCCGCTCTGCATTTGTTGTCGTCACTTCCGGTAAGTCAGGTTCGGTGTCACTGACACCATCTTCAATGTCACGTGAATCTGCGTCATATCCACCTGACTGGAGGAACTTCCTGTATAGGTAAAAACAGACAAATTTCGTTACAATTAATTCACTTTAAATGTCATCTCTTCATGCAAACTAAAGTTCCACATTTTAATAGAGAAACAAGTGTATATAATGGTTGCATAGCTTTATCAGGTCTGGCTAGTAGAAGCATCTGGACAGTAGTGGCAACTGATCATCGGTAGCAACTGGTCAGTAGTGGCAACTCCTCGGTTTGGGTAAAAAATGAACAAAAATGTAGTCAACTCACTAATGGAGACCATACATTTCAGTAAAGAAATTGACCGACTTTTTATCACGATTCAACAGTCTGATTCAGTTACATAACGTGTATGTTTCTAAACAGGACTTTTCTTTCAGTTTCAGTTTCAGCCCGAACATTCTCTCTTTGTCCCACTTTCTTTCAAACTGCAATGAACTTTTTTTCGACAACTTAGGCGTAAAGTTACTTTTTCACAACCACGCTGAGAATGACCTCTTTAAGTAGGACTTGACGACCGACCCCGTGTGACATTCAAATTCTACACCATTATAAACAAATAGAAAAAATATGTGCAGAAAATAATTTGTAAAAGGAGAGCTGTCGTTAACATCGGAAAAGAATATTCATTCAAATGGTAAACCCAGGGTCTTCAATAAGACACGGTTTAAGTACTATATAATGAATAGCTTGCCAAATTTGGTGTTAGTACGTAGAGACTGGCATACTCAAAAGGGAAAGAATGCACAAAATATGATAAAAACTCCATAAAGTCATGAATTTAACACATGATAATTTTTACATCGGCACTTCCCTCCGTTTGGTCTTATTTGCAGCCACGAATGAAAAATTGATGAGGCTACAACTCTCTTGAATTTGAGAAAAGCACGCATTAACACGTCGAAAGCTCTGTAAAGTGCCTGTACAAATGCTTTCACGGCGTATGATTTATTTCGTTAAATCTTTTATTTAAATCAAAGGTGTTGGGGCGTACTGTTCGTTGGTTCTTCTCTCACAGAGCTGAATCCAAAACGTGTGAAAATTTGGTCTTGCTTTCTACTTCTTTGAAACACTTTCCAAAAAATCATTGTTGGTAATTGCTAATGCCCTCGGGCAATGCGTGCTCAAGACACCGCGTTCTGAGGATATGTATACAATATGAATTGCAACAGCAAAAAAAGATTAGCTTTCGCACTACAAACGAATGATTCATAGGATGAAAGATATACTTAAACTTTTATCAAGTGCATCGAGAAACGAGAACTTTGACACAATTGCCATTCTTAATGTTAGTATACTTGATCTAAACTTCACTAATTGTTTAATTGCAAAGTTTTGCTAGCACTGATATTTCTGCATAAGTTGATTCACTTAAACAGTAAACTAAATAGCTCTCTTTCACGAAGTATACATGGTAACAAGCCCGACCTCCTTGTACTACCGTAATGAAATCATACCATTACATTTGTCAGTATATAGTTTATACAGTGTGTAGGCTATAGTTCTTCGCTAATAGTTCTTCGAAAAAATGCGACATTGTTCTTCTGGACTAAAATTGTTACATAAAGGGTCAATGTAACTGTAATATGTCCGCTCTTTATTCTTAAAGCATTAATGGAAGTATGGTAGACTATAGATCAATGGACCCATCATACGATCTACCATAAAGCGAGTAAATGATGATAAAATCGGCGCATATATATCCCAATGTTCTGTCTTTTGAATCCTCCCAGTAACCAAGCCGTGTTTGCTAAAACTGTTCCCGACTGTAAACTTCAATGAGATACTCTGTTGACAAATCCACACTTTTACGACCTCGTAACTGTCCACTAAAATTGAGGATACGGCTCAAAGATTGATTGGAATTGTTGATTCATGTTTTTTCCTAACCACAAAAATTATGAGATCTGCCAATTTCTGAAACCAAAATAACTACCCCTTCAATTCCTTCATTGACCAAATAAATCTACAAATGTGATTTTAGGATTCGTTTTATCTACATAGTAAAACGAAACGTGAAGAGGCTGGCATAGAAAAACACATTAAGAGCCTGATTAACATCCACTGCATTCGCATGCTTTATAGTATCATCAATTTGGAAGCTCCGACAGTCCAAAGAAAATTGCCATTTTACTATTTTACATACATAAATACTTTCCTTTATCAGTTCGGGAAATTCCCCTTTTTGGGAGAATCTAATTTTACCCGATCGGGAGAAAGATTGGTATGGTATGGGCGCCATAATATTGCCTATATTTTACCAGCAATTCAATGAGTTCTTTGGGTACATTTTCAGTGGCAAGTGGGATTTGGAACACCCTTGCAAAATTTATCTGTCTTACGTAATGGAATAAAATGTATGTTCGCTGGGTGCATTGTTATAGCAACTGAAAAGCCACGTATTAATCGGTGGTTCATCAAACGTTAGTTAGTTAGATGAGATTTTACTTCTCAGTTTTTAACCAGTTGGTTTAAGTCGGGCCGGCCACGGCCTTTTTTCCAGTTGTGGCTCGCTGGCTTGTTTTCCCTACTCCATTGCTTATGCTGAGCACCAAGCACAATGGCAGTAGGTTCCATTTTTAAAGTCTTTGGTATGATCCGGCCAGGATTCGAACCCCCGACCTTCCGGCTGCAAGTCGGATGCTCTAACTACTTTTAACTACTTTGTCTATGTTAGTCTGTTACTGTTAGGCTAGCAAGCCTTTACAATGAGTTTCATAAGATTTCCCCCATTCTGAAGACTTCGCATGGTTTTTCCCTAAACGGGAGAATCTCCCGGACTGATTATAGGAATAGCTCATATAGTGGTGGAGCTCGGGCCAAAATTGTCTACAGACTACTATCTTCAAATAACAATTTGGTGACTAATTCTGTCATAAGATTTTGAAAAAGCCACAGATCTGCTTAAGTGAAGAACAAGCCCCCACCCCAAAACCTACCCCCCCCCGAGCTACATCATTGATTTAATTCGTAGCAGTTGCCATAATTGATAATTAAGGTATACTTAGAATAAGACAACATGACATTTTACCATCTAGCCTGCGTAACAGAACAATACAAATACAAGTCTTATCCCTTCCCCTTTGCACTTCCAGCTTCCATTCGGGGCACTGCAGGTGAATAGGGTATGCACTGCTGGTTTAGAGAGAAATCGTACAGGGCATCTGCATTCCTTGGTTAGATGCAGATGTACACTGAGTATATTTGCAAATTTTATACAAATATGAGTGATCTATAATTGGAATACTAAGAGCTACTGTAGAGTCCTAAAAAGTAACTCTTTCAAAAGTACAGTGACCTCAATGGTCATCTTTCCGCGGTTTGTGGCAAGGGGACCATCAGTGTGCCTATGTTGGATAGGTCAATTCATTCAGACACTTATTGAAAAGTTATGACTCGGTGGATAGAACGGAATGGAATGTTAGGATCACGTTGTAACCACAAAACCTTTGTTATCAACTTCTCTGGTGAAATTTAACCTGTAAAAGATTCAACCAAGAATTTCTACCTGGCCAACGTTAGAACTGCACCTCTCGTGTCGAGCAATTAACACCATGCTGACAGCATCAACTCCGGTGTAATTATTCTATGTTAATAACAATTTAAATTTGTGATCTTAGCAATGAGCGATATGACCTAATTCTACCATGATCTCACACAGCTCACAGCCCAGTGGTGTGTTAACGCTGCGGACATTTGGCGCCAGTTATACGTCAATTCTTCTCTACAACCTAGACCTCTTGTTCATAAAACATTTACAAGGAGACTCCACGCCAAGGATCATGTAATCCTGAAAAAATATAGGCCAACCTAGGTAAAGCTATATAAATTACTTGATCTATGAAATTCAGTTAATGTTAAAGGTTTGACGCTGGCCAGAAAACAAATAAATAATGAAGTTTTGTATTAAAAAATTAAACAAAACGAAAACGTTGCTTCTAAGTTTGTGTTGAATTTCATTTTGAACAACAGACGGGCTTTGAAGGGTTAACATCATTATCAGAACTGTATCGGAATACACCTCACTCGATTCCGGGCCAGTTTCGATTCCAGTTGCCACCATTCCGGGCAAATTCTGAGTCCAGAAATTTCCGATTCCGAGCCAGTTAACTCCATTTCCCTCAATTCCGGGCCAGTTCCGAGTCCGGCCATTTTACCATGTTACATCTCGTAACTAATGCCTTTTGTACTATTTTACAATTACACACTGAATCAAAACGGGCATTTTGAAGGAGTCAATTTCAAACCCCAGCTCATCCTGTAATTTAGTTAACTGTATTTGGACCATTCATGTGTCTAAATTTGCAACAATGTAGCCTTAAGTAATATTTATGAAACTTTCATTTTGTGGATTTGACTGGAATTGGCTCGGATTCCGAGTCCATATGCAGCCCATGCCAGGCCAATTGCAGTTCTGGGATCTCCCAGATTCGGGTCCGACTTTAAACAGACTCGAGTCCGAGTCCGTACTCGAAAGCTAAAGCCCTGACCATTACCCCTAAGTTTTTGGTTTAACAGAGGTAATCCCACTACATGGCTGGTCAGTATCATTATAGGTATAGACGGACATTATAACTCTCGGCGCTTTAAGTATTCCAAGTTTCTGTAGCATTTTAAATCACTTAAAAGGCAATGTGAGAATAAAGCATATGCGTACGAAGCTGAGGGCTGGGGGAAGCTCGAGTCCCTCTCCCTCCCCTTTCCAATTCATGAAGTGCGTCTATCTTTTTGAGGAACATGCACGCTTGTCGAGTAACTTGTGATAACGAAAGCAGTAAAATTTCGGGCTAAAGGGTTCGGCCTGCCCCCTAATTGGAAGTAATCCCGTAGTCTTATGGAATAAAACACAACGTACGACACACACAACTTAATTCACGTGGCTGTCAGTGAAACCATGTTGCTAGAATATGTATCATAGTCTTACAGGCCTTTACCTTCCAATATTCATATTAATGGTTAAATACTACTCAGTGTGTAAGCCATTAAATATTTAATTTCGCTAAAACATATGTACTAAATGGAGTCTGGAGAAGTGAGGACATTTTCGTTAAACAACTCGACATTGGTTTCAACTTTCAAGGTTAAATTATTATGTACTAAAGGTCATAATATACCCTCCAAATGAAGGACCCCTTAATTAATTAGAACGGTAGATTGTGAATAAGCATGGGGAGATGGTCATTGATTTTAAAGTTTTGAGACGATTTTGTAAGAATTGTGACACTAGGAAATCTCAGCTTAAAGTTAATCTGTAAATGCAGGCAAATTGCAAATTACGTAGCCTAAAGCTGGTAAGAGACATGAGTAGACACGTTGTAAGCTGACGTAGGTCACTGCTAGTACGGGTAAAATCCAGTTCAATCTCTTACCGTTTTTCTCTTTTTCCGGCTCCTTGATCTCTAAACCCCTTGGCGAACGGATTGTGATCAATTTTCAGTTTTGTAATCTGAAAGGATAAAATATTGGAAAATTCTGATGATAAAGCGTAACTTAATTACTTCCATTAATTGCATCTAACACACGAAAAGGTTGCACATTGAGAAAATGGAACCTTGGAGGTTCTTGGTTGTACCAGGCACTTGTCACTTTGGTGGCAGTTCCCTGGTTATTATTCTTGAGGAATGTCCCATTTCTCGTCATTTAGTCCAAACAATTGCATCGTAACAGTTAATTTTGATTTGATAAATAATGGAAAACACCTGAGGATTTTCTTAAATGTCCAAAGACACTGAGATCCTGAAGACACACACATCTTAGCTTGCTAGTTAAAATGTGTCTCTCGTCGTAAATCAACTACAAAAAACTATAAACGTAGAACACCCTCAGAGGAAATATCCAACTATTTACAATGGAACACACCTTTTCACAAATATTTTTATGAATAAACATTAAAACCTCTCCTAAGTGATACGTTTATTTTGATGATGTGGGCAAGTTCATATGGTACCAGGTTTGTGGTTAACGAGGTCCCGAGGAGAGCGTGACCGCCATTCTCTTGTTGTGACACGTTACAACTGTTATTGACTGAGTCTCTGTAATAATTAAAATGGTCGCCTGAAACCCTGGTAGAAGTTTAAGCAAACAAGGACTTTTGTTCGAAGCAGTTAAATTTCGTCAACTTTACCTCAGTCAGTAAAAATGACAACCGCGAAACATGCATCAAAACCTCTGGTATCTCCTAGTTTATTCCGACAAATAATGGGAGATATTAAATGGTTTACGGCCTATTTTCTGATGCCCCCTCTTCTTCTTGGTATCTTAACACCAAAGGGTGGAATACTCGACGTTTTATAGGGTGACTCCTTCGCGAAAAGTGACGTGTGACATTTATACCCCTCAACTGTATACACACATCTAGCAAACGAACATTGACGAGCTGTTCCATAAGTCAGTGGGTCGCACTGGACGTAAATCACACAAAACAGAGATCTGCTCTCCGAGTGGACTGAAAATTACGAGCGAAATTTTATATTGACAACATTTTTAGGTTTTACGATCTGGAACTAACAAATATGTATTTTTGACGCCTCGGGTGTCTCGATCAGCCTAACAGATCTCAGTATGGCATCGAGATATAATCTCAGCTTAGATATCAAAAGAAAAGAAAGCACTGATAACACCATGACGAAGCTTTTTGGAGAAAAATTAAAATCTCTGCCTAAAAACTGGAGATTAGTTTTGTCGAAAAAATAAGTGGCATCTTGTAGCTGAAACCATTTGGATTGGAGTCATGTTTATACACTCTGGCAAAACATAAAACTTAAATTACCAATGAACAAAATTAATACTAATTACATAACATACCATATGATCCACTAAACAACAATACGTTTGAATGATTGGGGTACGATATAAGCTTTGTAGTTTATGATAGCGTATGCCTTTTAAGAATATTAAAAAATCCGAAGTAGTTTAACCACACTCAGTTTAATGTGACGAAGCAACCATACATGGTATCTTTGCGTAGCATACAGATGTATATAAACCGTAAGGCTCTAAACTGTGCGAAATAATTTCTACATTTCAAAAATGCGAAGAGCTGCTACCGATTGTCACGGTGAATTTTAGTAAACATGGCGTTGGGTCTACCACCAACATCACGACAGCAGGCGAAATATATAATTAGTGGGCATTTTACGAGCTGTCAAAAAGAATTGTGACTCCCAGATGGGGCAAATCTTGCCTGTTTTTGTGCCAACCTCCGGATTAAAGCATATACCCTAGTGAGTGATCCGCTGGCCGGTTTAAGGCATATACCCAAGTGTCTGATCTACTGGTCAGTCCATGAGAAGTGACAGATGTCAAGCAAAAAAATTTATGGAAGAAATTAGGAGAACCAATTCACGAAAACGACATTTTCAAGACATCTATGATCTAGCTGTCCTTACAACCATCTCGTCATCCTGACAATATGCAAAGCTATTGTCTACCTGTGGGCTTATATATGTTTATGGTAAAGCATGTGCAGGAAGGTTAATGGGAGATGGCAGTCGCCCCAAATTTATTTTCAAAAGTTTGCTAAATCTTACAAACCTTTTTTAATTTTGTTCACAAGTAACTTTCATTATGTTTCTGTATACAAACATTGAATATTGAAGGTAAAAGCAAGGGTTTTTCTGCATGAATTTAACAAATGAATAACAAACATATTGTCACATAATTGATAACAGCCATTCCTGAACTAGGATGACGGGACTAAATTGGGGGGGGGGGGCTGCATTTTCACTTTAACTAAGAACTTAAAGGGAAATATTGTGTTTGTATATATTTTTAAACCAATATTAATAAATACAGAATACTAGACTCCACTCTAAAAACATTTGGGTCACACGTGGGAACTAAACCAATATTTGGATCAAATTTTAACCCAAATTGGGTCATATGAAGTCATACTAGGGCCATTATTTGACCCAATAATTTTAGTCGGTTCCCTCCTGATCCACTTTTGGATCAAATTGACTGAGCTGTTTTTACAGTGTATTCAAAATGAGGCAGTACGGTAGCTTTCTTTTCAAGAAATGTCTTTCACATGAACTTAGTTATTTGCTGCACAAAAGTAATTTGTTCACCCAAACTTTCCCAAAAATTCAAATGATGCAACATCCGTTACCCAAGTAACGCATAACATTTTGAGGTAGATACAGCTCCGTTAAGAGTTTAATGGTGAGACTAAACGGCTTAATAATTATTAAAGGTATTTTCTTTGTATGCCATGTTGGTGCATTTTAAACGCAATATTTCCCTTTAAGAAGCATCGTAAGTCGTTACACAGTTCAACCTATACTCACCTTTTCGTTCTGATAAGCTGTAACTGCAATGAACTCTGTCTCTCGGAACACAAATGTCCGAAATTGACTCCATGGTAGCTTGAGGATGTCATTCGCTTTTACAATGTGGAAACGAGGCTGATATTTATGCATGGAATTCAAGATGGTCTGTTTCGGATAGAAAGAAAGAAAAACTTAAAACATGCAATAATAGTTTTCTATTTTATGTTGGGTACAGTACTTATATGGCAGGATCATTCAGTCACAATTATGCGTATCGTTATCATTCGCTCCTCTCTCACAAGTATTGAAACTTTCCTCTATTTTCAAGTTTCATTTATGAGGAGCGAGTACCGTATAAGGGAAACCGTCGTCTTTTTCTTTTTTTCTTCATTATTTCTTCTCTTTTTGCTTCTTGCTATCCCGAGCGGGAGATCGAGCACTTGACCATAATTGCCAATTATACAGCATGTGGATTTACAAGAAGCCTTTCGTTGTGCCTTTCTCAATTATGCATATACTTTGCATGAAGCTACCAGGTCGTAATGAAGGGACAGACACACTGTAAATTAGGAGTGATTTAACAGTGATTGGCATATAAATTACTGTTCCATGTTACAATGAAAGGAAAATACATATTTAAAGGAAAAATACATATTTAAAACAAAATACATTACATTAAGCAGGAAATGTTAATTGGGAGTCATTTTCAATTGGACAACACTTTTGCTGTGTCTTGACGTTCAATTCGTTTAGTGCTACCCATCACGAACCTCACACTGGAAATACAAGCGTTATTTCCGCCCATAATGAGAGATTTCGGGGTTAATTTTAATGAAGTACAACTCAGTATTACTACAGACGAGAAGTTCTTAAGTATTAATCGGAGCCCATCTGAACCTAAACTAAATTTGTAACAAGACTAATCTTTTCGTGATAACGGGGTGTTCATGCACTCTTCTTGTCAGGCGTGAACATTCGCATTCTCTTTGGGCCGAAACTGCCACGTTTGGCGCCAGTTGGACAAATGTGCGAAAAGGAAAATGGCGGGAACTGATTTCGCGCCTCGGAAGGCGCGAAGGAAACGTGTCACCAAACAGAAAAGTGTAAATATTTAGAACGCAAGTAGACTGAAACCCAATGCGCTGATGGTAATAACTTGTTCATCACATTACAAATGTCTTAAAAAGGATGAAATTAACGGCATTAGTGAGCGGCGCTTCTCTGGTTGTTACCCGGCAAAACAGTGCAAGACATAGTTGACGGACGGGAGAGGTGAAATAGTTACTAAGAAACGGTGCATGTTTACCGATTGGCTACAAATTTTAGCATTCATCACACAATTCAAAAGGCCTGAATAATTAAAAAAAATCTACTTCATAGATTTCCTTTGTCTCAAGTGTACTATTTGCCCTATTTAATTAACTCAGCCTAATTCTAAATCATATCAAATCTTGGCGCACATTTCTGAATTTTCCAGTGAGTGTTTCACTTTGGTGCAAATAGCGATTCAACTGCACATGACGTATCGTCCTAATGAAGCAACTCTCTGCTTACATCAGGATTTTGTTCTTTTGCAAACCTTCTCCTAAGTCCAGATTCAAAAGGCTCTTAAGATTATGGACACCTTAGAATCCCTCTAGTAATTAGCACGTTGGTAGGACAAAAAACATTGTTTTAAGCAATATGTGAAGCGCTGTAGCTCAAAGGCAATACAATACCCAGTTTGGCATTTATCCCAAATGTAGTTTTCTCTCCCGTTTACTGTGGCTAGTGCAAAAGCTTCGAAACTTACTAGACCAAAGTTATACGATAAAGAAAGACGTATAGACTTGTAGTAATTCATGGCATACATTCACAAATTTGTGGATGTTATTGCAAGTAATATGAAACTTGTCAATGAAAAACAATACCGGTAACCGATGGAAACAGAAATACATAGAATTTCACTTTAGCAAGACCTTGAAAACCATTCAACATGTTTTCTTTCTTCTTATGGCATTTTGTTTATATTTTTCACCACTTGAACAAAACTACTTAAGAACCAAGAATTCTACCGACTTTTGTACACAAAAAAATTAAGTTTCTGTCAGGGCTTAAAACAGCAATCAATGATCGTTAAGTCAAGTTTACCCTATCTAAACCAGTTACATGTAGCAACCTTTTCGAGTTGGGGCTAAATGGAAGGGAATATTCCATATTTTCTTTAAATTTTGTTTTAATGTAAGTCAGAAAAAAGTCCAAGTGTAAGTATGAAATTTATTAAAAACTTTCATATTTTTGAGGATATCCGTCAAAAGGAACGGACGGCTTCAATTTAATTAGACCACGGTAAAAAATATTACCAACTAATTTACAATTGACAGAGTTAAAGCCTGCGTAGACTAAATATAGTTACAGTTGGGTATCTATCTGTCTATAGTGGTTGTGATTTCCCTGGACAAGAAAGTTGACTGCCGTCTCTGGATTTCTACTTCCTTTATATGGAACGCGTTTTTGGACACACCAGAATCACAATTGTATCACATACAATGGGACAATGGAACATTCGTATAATTCGCAATGCATAATGAACTTTTATTTCTAGTTAGCCTAAAAAGAAACATGTTTCACCAACTCCCTGGTTTCACTTATAACCACGCGACTGACAGGGACCAAAGTTGATCTAATCAGCCAAGACCCTTCTAATAGCATTACATGTTTATAGATAAACATCGCCAGAAGGTGAAGTATAGACACCCGTGTAATGGACGAACTGATCCAACAAGATGTTGCCAGCTCCTGATGCAGGGAGCTGATGCCTTTACCCAGATACTGTTTCTCACCTGGTGCCGTTCTTCTGCCCGATTAACCAAAGAACACAAACACACACCTACGGCAGATTATAGCCCACACTGGGGGTGACGCCAAGAGCTGCATCAAAAAGTCTGTAACACGGCGCTAAATGACTCGATAGATGGAAAATGGGCGCGTTAGATAGATAGCTCAAAGCAGGATGGTGCAAAGGGGTGGGGCATAAGGAAAGACCGTCTTATTTATTCTTCAAGCTTAGGAAGCTTCCTATTACTCCTGATTACAAGCATCAACACATTCACCAATATTTCAGACAACTGCATGGCGATACTAACATAATCATTACTTCGTGTATGGGTGGATATTACAGAAAGTCATTTTGATTTTTTGAGTATGTTGGATTTAAAACGGAGTGGGGTACTAAAACAGACATGAAGCAATAGACAATGTTTCATTAATGTTTTGTGTGTTTTTAGAAGAGATGTTCTTCTTGTCAGTTATACCGGTGTGTGGCAGCTAAGATTTGACCCGTCACGCAAAGCAGTTTGTGTGACAGGAGGAAGCTTGAGCTCTTTGCAAGATGAATAAATCTAACACATTGTCCTAGATGGAAGTCAACACCAAGTGACACGCAAATATCGAGAAAGATAAATGCCCACAACGAGCCATAGATCAGTCCACGCCACTCGAAAATGACGGAAATTGGCAATATGTTTTAAGACCGCTGACGTTTTTAGGTCGAGACGGGGAGGTACCTTGGCTTTGCCAGTCCTGGTTGGCCGGCTTTCGACACGCTAATTAAAGGGTTGCTACCTCAAGAAATGCAGAAACGTGGTTGACGATCGTAAGGGGCAAATATAGCGAAGAACAACAGTGAGATGGCCATGGTTTACACGGAAGGAAACAGATAGACCTGAACCTTAACACAGGTTTCTGTCTCAAAGAAACGACTGGTTATGTACAGGCCGCTAGTATATATGAATGTGTATCTCCGGAATAGAAGACAAGTTTATGGCTTACATGTCACTACACAATAAAGGAATGAAGACTCTTGATGAAGTTATAAGGTTCATACTGTAACCTGGCAATCCTTTTCATTCCTTACATACTTATAAAGAACATTAACGAAAATACAGATTGGATACATACCGCGACTAGTAGATCAAATTTTGAATATTAATATATGAGAAACTTGCTTGAAATGGTTTCTAGGCCTAGTCATGACAAAAGAAGACTATGATGATTGCAACATGGAATTTCTATTTGTCAAATAGTAACTACCTGTATACAACGCTACGTTAGTATCTGTGTGATCACAATTACTTGAAAAGAGAGCAAATAATTAAACTGACTTTAAAATATTGTAACACAACACTTCTTCCGTTTTATGTGAGTTAAAGGACCGAAACTTAAAATAATTCCACCTAACTATAGCCTACGCGTCTCGTTGTCTTCGTGGATTTTTTTTTTTTTGAAAGGTTTAAGTTTAACTTTCCACCTTAAACCATGCAAATACTCCATGCCACAATGGCTTATCAAACCTTGTATATACAACTGACACAACGTATGCATCTTTCACTCGAAAGGCCATAAAAGTTTCAAGCTGGTTTTTGTTCAGCAATACATGCAGACAGTTTCAAACGTGTCTGGACAATAATTTCATTTTGCAATCTCTTCTATGTGTTTGTCTGATTAAAATTGTTGACTTTCCTCGAAATCCATAATATTCAAGAGTAGTCAACAAAGTGCTTTGACACCATGTTTCCAGGGAGGAAGTTTTTATTTCTCCTCTGATACGCATGCTCGCATCCTTCTAGTTACACAACAGGATATCAATAGTTGCGGCAAAATAAAAATTTGCTTCCCTAAGATTCACCATGAAGCGGTTCGGAAGTTAGCAATGCTTATCGCACAAGTACTTTCCTTAGCTTCTAACCAAGTTCATGGCTAGCTGTGTAAGTCCCGGCGAGAGTAATACCAAGGGATAACCTTGACAATGAGGCCCCGACAGAGCCGGGGGTCAGGTTCTTATAAAACCTGCTGGTAGCGCATCCAGACGCATCTTGAGCGCTCGCTTGGATTACGCTACCTGGAGTACGTCGTGGGTTTTCCCTTAGTGACGTAGGATGACACCGATACCAAAGAGCAACATGCCGTCCCATATAAATATATATTGTCATTTATATATAAATTGTTGCTGCGGTAGACAGTGATAATTCATGTATTATGATAGTCATAGCTCTTGGCGCACTGAACTACTGACTTTGTAGCAAACAGATAAGCGATCGATGTAGCTAGAGACACCTTTTATCATCAATGAGACACTACTGTAAAAGGAGACTTTTTCACTATTTTCTGTATTTCTATAAAGTAAAAAGTCATAAACTTCTATCCGAGAAAAGACGTAAAACATTGTCACAATAAAAGTTTAGCTGCAAATGTAAAACACAAATAAGTAATTACGGTAAATAATATCATGTCACCTCAATAGTATGAACTTGCTTTTGTTCAGGTCTGAAAATTACTAGTGGTGCTGCATCTGCTTTAAACAAAACAGCGTTGACAAATGAGAAAGTACCCTAGTAGGCTACTTGTACAACCTAGTTAATGCTGAATAGAAAATGAATGAATTCTTATTCCAAGCTCGGAATAAGTTATTAAAATGTCTACAGATATATATATTAATTGGATTGACAAGCTTTCTGGAAAAGCTGCAAATATTGGCTATCATTTTGGCAAACACATCAACATAATCGATCAACAGTGTAAAATGTACAAGAAATGTTACGCGGGCTTACAGAGCACACCACCACGACTATGCCATGGCGCAATGGTTGACGTGGCGACTGGATGTCTGGGTTATACTGCCTACACTACAGAATAGTACTTGGCAATTACCACACCAAATACGTGAATAAACCAACGAAAAGAAGAATTTACTTTAAAGTCACAGGCTGGAAAGGTGAAATGGAATAGAACTAGAAAGATCTGACAAGGTATGGTCACTGCAAGCTGTGAGACAGTATACTACACAGTTAGGTCCTCGAGTGTTGAAAAAACAAGAACTGAATGAAGGGTAGCTGTTTAAATGCTAAGGACATTGATGGGGCGCAAAAAAAGAGTAAGAAAATACAATATTCAACGTGGACAATGGAAGTCAAGTTGGACGAGTGGCTGATCCGTTATAGCGACACAATCTGGAGTAGTAGTGGCGCCTGACGAGCAAATACTGGGCGGATTGTACAAATGATGCGTGTCAATAATGTGTTATCTGTTGCTTGTGAGCTGGTGGTGTAGTCGTTGATTTAACGATATTCCACGACCGGTTAGGTGGACTCACAATCCCTAAAACCTGTTGACATGTTAGTAAAGTAATCAATTTGTGCTAATGATCCCTTCCTTTTTGAAATTGTGTAAAATAGCGATTTAGACTTAACGGGTGAGACGTTTGTTCAGCTTTGGGGGAATAATGTGGATTCAATGTTGCAGACGTACGCTTATGCCATTATTTAAACAAATCATCCACTTTTGCAGATGTAAATGTTGTTAGATTCTACCCAATGACAAACATTATTGACGCTATTAGGTGGTGGCTATGTCAGAATCATGTGGCATTATTTTGAGAATAATCGGTTGAATGCAACCTACAAAATAAATGATAAAATTATCACAACTTTTAATATATTGTTATAGATGCATGCAGGAGGTTTGGATCGTTTCTATGGGATAAAACTAAACGTATTGTTGAGACCAAACAGTCGACACAGTATAGCTATGTAAACTCCGCACCACTTGCCTACAGTCACTCTTGTTCTACATACTAAGGCTTATATTACAGCGTCGGCATCGCTTCGTATATTTTGGAGATTTTGGCAGCAAATAAATAACATTTATAGAAAAGAAAATGTGTAAAGAGGTCAATCTGGGTTATTCGAGATACGGCATTTGCCAGAAACCACCGAACAGCTGGGGAAACTAGGCCAAACTGAAACTGGCGAGAACGGTGGACCTTGCATATCAGCAAGCTCATGGGATTTCTGTTTTTATTTACAGGTATATAACTACTGGACTCTAGGATGTTTGACTGACTGCTGCGACAAATACTTCCTGAATTTGCTGAGCGTGATAACGCTCAATTACGGCCTTCAACTTGATAACTTTAGGATGGTCCCGACCCTACTTCACAATGTCAGAAAGGACGCCCGTTACTTCATACCTAGTGCATTTTGCAAGCGTGTTACATATGAAGAGTGAAAATGCAAGTTGGCTAGCAGCCTCTTGTTTGAAGCGAGTATAAATAATCTCTACACTACTTGCTTACATTAAGTTTAATCAATAAAGACAACCATCGTCATACTTATTTGGCAAAAAACTTTTCCAAGGAAATTTGAAATCTGATCCAGCCAATGTTCGACTTTTAAAATAAAACATAAAGTAACGTCACAACAAACGTTTACCGGTATATCTCATGACATTAAAGGGTAAATATCGTCGCTTCTAGTAAAATTAATGAGTTAAATAATTAGGTTTTCTGCACACCTCCGTTCCCTCCTAGTCTTCCCATGATAGGCCGAAACTTTTGCCCGTACCGCATTGGTGGCAGTTAACATCAGTTAGACCAATTCAATCTCTCTCATATCACATGATCTGAATCACCTGATACATCAACGGAGGTAAACCGTACTATTAAGTATTGTAATGTAAGGAAAGTTGTATATACCCTAGCGACCAAATCAGCCGAACAACAAACTGAATGTGCATATCTTAGTAGCTTCGAGACAAATTAAAAGGGTTAGATAAAACAATGTTATCCTAAGTAAAGCTATAAATGGGAATACAGTCTGGTAGGTAAGATGGCTATTTTTTTTTTTTTTTTTTGCAGTCCTCCATCATTCAACGTTTCACTTCTAGTGGTACCTAATGATCATTAGTTTAAGCCTGAAGGCAGGACTCACAAATTCATCAAGCACTTCTTGAACAGCTTATTTTGTTTGTATTTTACGTAGGTGTGTCATGATAGCCAAACTTCGGCAACCAACAAAGGGACTTTGACCATGTTCAGAGATAACCTTCTAAGGACCCTCACACTTCGCTGACCCCGCTATCTCGCCTAGTGATAGCAAAGAGAGCCGACACACCTTCTCTTAAATTCTTTATGTGACTATCGAAATACCCTTGGCTGGTGAAACTTGAATGTGTAGCTGCATGCTAAAACAAAACTTAAAAGCTCTTAGCACTCCAGCATGGCAACCAAGTATTATGGCCAACGACTTCGCCACCTCCACTATGCCTGCAGTGACCCACCGCGATACTCGGCGTCGTGGTGTCCCGAAGAACACAGTTTGCAAACATATCACAGAGACGCACAATAGAAGGAACGGAATCTGTTCCACCAATATTGTGATTAATAATTGTAATCTCTATATTCTGTGTCAAGAAGTGGGTTTATGTTTGTCTCTCATCGATCAAAATTCAACACGACAGACCGACATCGTTTTTTGTCCCAGTAAAGCGGCCAAAAGAGAAGCTCAACTCCTAAGCATTTGAGTTCTTACTCAGAGACTCCCTTATGACTAAACGTTTTGTGGTACTTGTAATCGGTTTCACATGTAAACACTTTTTGTGACATAAGTGTCACAATTTCCCAACAATTAGAGCCTTTTGGATTTCGGGGTAGACAAATGAAAAACAAGTGTATCTAAAGTACAAAGGTGTTAGTAAAAGAAAAGAACAGTGGTATAAAATACGGTACCCTTCGTATGTTTACACGGTTGTGTCCAAACAGAGCCTGTAGAGAACCGCTTTTCTACGCAACAGTTAACAAGGGGTGTGAAAGGTATGCGAACTTCACACTTACCAAGTTAGCATAAAGGTTAACAACAATAATACTACCTGAATAAGAAAGGCCAGAGAACTTGAGGCGAAGATAAAAACTACAACCGTGTGATACAATTGTCTTTTGGTTGAGTAAATGTTAAAGAACCTGACGTTTGAAATTGTTTTCTTTCTCATATTTTTCATTATTGCTCTCTATTTCATTGTAAATATGAGTTGCTGCTTGCAGCTTAATGAAGAACTAATGGAACTAATAAATTAACAAGTCTAAATCAAATCTTCTCGCTTTCCGTATTCAAAGGCAAAAATGTCTAAGATACCGAGAAAATGTCTTAAAAAGTGTACAGGCATATTTCATTACTGATGAAGGGGTTTATCTTAATCTGGAGCCCAACCACATTCGATGATACCTTGACTAACTTAAAACGTTCCTCGAAGCACTGGCTTAATGGTATGCTTAAATACCGAAAAAAATGATACTTGAATTTTTTAGTTCGTCGGGAGGTAAAACCAGGTTATTGGTAAGATAGTTATGCGAGATATTGACAATATTAAAACATAGTTATAGAAAAATGTTCTGCAGGGAATTTTTAATATCGCCTGTACGGGTATTCAATGACAACACTCGCGGTTAAATTACATCAATTTAATACAACTGAAATATCATTGTCATGTAAGTCAATATTTGGTTAAAATTCACGTAATTTCGAGTTTGATGTAATTTTTTCCTTATAAAAAATGAAAGTGTGTTATGTGTTTTATAAGAAATTTTATACCCTGTTAAATCATGCTGTCATTTTTTTATTTCATAAACTAATTAATCAAGCAAGTACAGTATTTTTGTCTCATTTATTTCTTTGATAAAACCAGTGAGGTACAAATGTGCAAGGTCATATCTCCTAAGTGATACATACGCTATCAAGTCGCAGAAACGACTACAATAGATTTTGAAAATTGCCCTGCCTAATTTTAACTTACAAGATTTGTCAAAAGTGTAGTCGAATTGGCCCGGCACGGCGTCTATTAAACAAAAGAAGGGAAACAAAAAACATTGACAAGATTATTGTGGCCATGTTTCCCTTCTCGGGGCTGTTTGTGGTTGACACTAGAAACAGGTCGAGCCTTCAAGGCACACAAAACTCGTCAAAGAGTTGTTTAAAAACATGTCTTTTTCTTATACTGTTCTACTAAACCAATGACACTGGCGTCAGGATAAGCAAATACAAATTTAAAGCTAACATTTCAATCAAAATAAAAGCCGATGAAACAACACTTGTAAAACACTCAGGGCGTTGTTTCTGAACAAATCCTAAAGATACAATGCGTTATAATGCTAGAGGATAACCGTCACACCATTCAGGTGCCCCCCCCCCCATCACCTCTACAGACTATACCAACTTTTTGTCTCCTCCTAAAACGAATAGGCCTAGTTATTCTTTTCTATTGATAATTATCCCTACAATTTTTATAAACGTTTTGAATTGCCCAAAATCGAGTGTTGTAGATAATCTGATTTGAAAACATTCGGACCTGGAACTTCTTGAGTTCAAAAAGTGCCTTGGGCCGAGAAATCGCAACGATCTCGCCAGTAAGCTGTACTGTTCTTGTCATAACGAAGCTTTCAAGTCGCCTCAACTCATACGGTTGGACAGCGCCGAACAAACACGTTGCGAGATTTAGCACGATTTCTGAACCAGTGCTTTTATATTTAAGACGACGGGTAAAAATAGTGAGTGAAACTAGTAACAGAACCGTATCAAAGAAGATTGCTTTGACGCCTCTGAAGAATAACTGTATGGCATATTTGGGTGCTGCTGGAGTGACAATAACGAGGAGTCGAGGAGTATGTAACCCTTATAACAATGATACAAAGACTCATGCCAAAAGGCATGCTTGTTTCGCTCAAAAGAGTAGTTTTTCTGGAGCCAAGTAGCGTTAAAAAGGGAGCACAATATCAACCAAAAAAAAATGTTTCAAGTGTTTCTTTGTATGAAGTGAGAAGGTGAATGAACTCAGATTACGTCATTCTGACGTACCTTGAGATATCAAAACGACTCCTTTTCTCCGATTTCACTCCCCGCATATCATAAAATTGACTTGCGGTAAAGTTTGCCATAAAATGACGATATAACCAAATGATCCCCACTACCTCAGGTTAAACGTACTTTTTTGTTCCCTTTAAATTCTTACCTCGAACAATAAAACCGTACGAATTCAAGATTTACAATTTATTTAAAACAAAACAAAGAAAGCAATACTTAGGTCTATAACATTAAGCTCGTTCTCTAACGTAAATCACCTTTACATTTTTTTTATTATTGAAGTCCATTTAACAGTCAAACAGAAAAGTCCATGCTACCAACAATAGTTAAGGGAGCTTATGTTACAAACTTTGAGACTATTACACACTCTTCCCCAATCCTCTGTCAATTTCATTCCTTCATCAATAAGTCGTACGGTACAGTTTTAGCATTCCTAACCATCCCAGCTAATTTTATCTATAGTACTTCTTATCAAGTGAAAGCTCTTCTCGATAATTTTGTTATAAAAATAGAGAAATTGACTATCCCCCGACAACATACACAAAACAAATTTACTTAAAACCAGGTTGTGGTAAGACACTACAACTTTTAATCTGACAAATTCCCAAACGACACAAGAGCAATGAAAAGATTAAATAAAACATTAAAACATAAAAACTTACAAATCCATGTTTATCCGAGATGTTGTTGGTAAGTTTTAATTTATGGAAAGACACAACTTTCTGCATCCATTGTTCTCCTGATGTTGGTGAATCTGGATGGATGTACATTCTCTTAGGCATCTCTGGATCAGCCTTCCCGGCCACCATCCATCGAGAATTGTGAAACTTATACCTACAATCATCGGCAGCAACAATGTCCATTAGAAGAATGTATTTAGCCTTTTTATCAAGACCGGAAACCCGAACTTTAAATGAAGGAAACATCCTCCTGCAGACGAAGAGAGATGCAATTTTTCTTATCTTCTATATAAACAATAATAACTTAAGTTGTTGGAATTATTACTTTCCTTCAGACAGTCGGTGCAAACCATCATAATAAGTTCCTACCTCTTTGTTGAAACTGTGTTTTGTGGGGAATGAAGGAATAAAAGTTAATTGCGTTTAACTTACATGTATTTTATATATTTAGATATCAACTTGACTTAATTGCAAGTATTGAACCCAATGCACTATCCCGATACACTTCAGTGGTGCATTTATTAAAACAAACAAAAGCAACACAATGTCATTATGAAATGAAAATCTACAAAACGGATATAATTATGTTCATCAATCTCATAAAATCAGTGAAAAACGAAACAATTTCAAGCAACAACCTTGTTGTATGAACAGTACTCAAAACAAAGAGAACTTTTTATATTTCTATACTAAACACATAACAAAGTTTTCCTTTCGTACATTACATAAATTGTTCCCATATTCAAAAGATAAATAATAATTATCAAAGCATGTCACAAATAAAATGTATTTATTTTTAACTTTTTGAATTATTGAGTTTCTTTTCATTCCTGTCTCCTGGTTCAGTTATCTTTTACAGCATGCCGACAACTTGGAGTTAAAGTTAAGAGCATTTTGTAACTTTCAGACAATGAAAACGAAAAAAGCCTAATTTAGAAAAACAATTTTACAATATAATGAAATGTTTGACCATGGTTATAGGGCATGAATTTTTAAATATTATAGTACCCAGTCAGGTATAGCGGTCCAGTAGTATTGTGTTTCTTGTGGTGACCTCCACACGTAGGCAGTATTGACGAATGTAACATTCCACATGTGAAGCACATAAGTATTGTGCAAGGCACTTCTACCGAATAATGTACTTAAGTGACTTAACTTAGTCAAAAGAATTTTCGAAACATCTACGTCGAGAAAAATAAAAGTACACACACTTATAAAATTTACTATTTTATTTCATACATTACAAAGGAGAAGTGCTTCTTCCGCCAATGGCATTCGATGTACTATGTACATGCATATATATATATATATACATATATATATATATATATATATATAAGCAATATATCGCTACCATACAGCACATAACATCTCCAGTGTATTAAGAAATGAGATATAACAGTCTAAAAGAATACACTAAAAGCAAGAAATAAAATTGGCTAAAACCGTGTATTTAAAAACTCGACGTTTCGAAAGGGTCGTCCTTAAGGAAGGACGTCGAGTTTTTAAATACACGGTTTTAGCCAATTTTATTTCTTGCTTTTAGTGTATTCTTTTAGACTGTTATGTACACATATGTATATATATATATATGTGTATATATTCTACACTTAGAATTATATAGGCCTATAGGGAGATCCAGAAATCTTTGAGCGCTTTAACATGTTGCACACTCATCGATGGTATAAAACACTTTAAAGCACAAAGTTCCTTTTAAAATTAGAATGTCAAAGATCTTACTGCTAAGACTGTCATGAGGAAAGTAAACAAAAGACCTACAAAATTAAGCTTTTAAAACATTGGTCTTCATTGTAATTTACTATCGTCAGTGCCTATAACTTTTGACTGGAAAATTTAAATGGAAAGTTTAAAGAAAAGCTGATAAATTTTAGAGTGCACAGTCACTGATGCACAGTCACTGACGAGTTTTAATATTTAATTGACTTTACGGAAGCTCGACTCAGTTTTATTTAAATGTTATCTGCTCCTCGAGATGAAAAGGTTGGATGGATAAAAAGACAAGTTATAGGGTGTTACAATAACTTGTTAGTGCATCAGTCATAATGACAATGTGTCGTGCTGTGTAATCGATGCATCTATTATGCCAACGTGTTTCTTAACTATCGACCCATTTCGATTTAACATGGAGATGTTCACAAAACCAGAAATGTGTCGTTTCTGATCTACTCCATGGTCGGCAGTCTCCCACAAACCAACCAACTCTCTAAGAATCCACAGAACTAGCCGAAAGTAATCGTACCAAATTGAAAGACTAATAAATCTGTCATATCAAGAATTTTCTGATCACGCGGTTACAGAATAAGACAAAGTTTACAAAAGTCGTTTTTGATCCATAACTGGCTGACTGGTTATTCTTTAGAATACGAAATGCCCCCTACCTGACTATAGCACCCCCACAGAAAAACTAACGAAATTTGACTGTTATTCTTACTACAGTAGAGTTCTAAACGGTCAATTTGGGGATTATGTTTAATATTTTGATATTAACTATTTGCCACTTATGTTAGAGTAATATATCTCACTTAAACCCTTCTTTGCGAGATTTAATGTTTGACATCTCAGATAAAGAAACCCAATTACCTAGTACTTTAAGTACATTACTGGTATCTCATAGAGGCGCCAATGAAGGGGACTTATGTAGGCGCATCTAAATAAGAATTACCCATGTTTAAGGAGGCCTATTCGATATTGCAAGTCAAATTTTCGTCCACAAAATTTGTGTAATACTTTATATTTAAGAATAAAATATTTGTTCTCACTTTGTTAACAGCCTTTAAGTTTTCTTAAATATAGTATACTTTATCTATCCTCTTTCAATTCATAGAGGAATAAAGACGAAATACTGTTAATCGCAAAAACATTAACCTCTACTTCCGGTCGCTTGGGATTCTGTATCAATATATTTAACAATTGCAGACTCCTTTCTCAAATGGCAGAGACCAGTTCTTCCTCTTAATTACAATTTTTTTTCAATATTAATTAAAGAAAAATTGTAGTCTTAGTGTGAAGGAGTTAAATTTATTAAATATCCTAATACTGTCAAGAAGGTTGTCGAAATGCCTTCATACAACAGCGTCAAAATAAGACGAATTCACTACAACCAAAAATACAACTTGTATGTTTAGAGTCTCTCTTTTGTCGCCAGCTATACAAATTCACACCCGAATTAGAGTTATGTTTCATTATGGTCCTTACACGACTGTAAGCTCAACAAAGGATGCAATTTACACGCGCTTGATTCACAATGTATAGGTGTGAAGATTTACGAATTTAATATTCTCTTTTAATCAATATCACTCACTTCATTACAGACGAATAAAAATAATTTATTACGTCTCAAACTTATCGTAGTAACGTAACTTCGAAGGAAAGGATTTGTGATTTTAAATTTAAGTAACTTAGAAGGGACTGAAGACTTGAACATAGGAATCGAACATAAAGTGGGACAAGATTTACGTTTCTGTAACACTCCAATATGTAATAAATAACTGGACTAAAGCATATAAAACTTAAAAAATAACCAAAGTAACGATGTAAATGTTGACTTCAAAAAAGAAAAAAAAACCACTAGTCTACAGCTGGAGCTGTTATAGAGGGCGCTCTAAGAACGCTACACTCTTGCAAAAGTAAAAGTGCTTTCCTCACACTAAAATGTAGTGAATGAGAAGAACTGAAGCGTATCCAATTGCATTGAAGAAGGTAATTTGGCTATTTTTATTTGCCATGGTCGCCTCATGGTAGAAATGCCATTGCACTTTTGCGAAAGTAATATATACTGGTAGGTTTATTGCAGTTGCTAACGTAGACACAAGCATAAAATGCATTAACAAGTTCTTTGAGTACACATGGAAATGTAATATTTTAGCAAATGATGCCAGACGACAAACTTTGTTTTAGACCATATTACCGAAAAATGCATTACCTGCTAAAGTCAAAATACAGTAATTCAAATAAATACGACTATCTCCCTTATCCCAAATACAGGAGGCTCGACAAATGGAAACCTTGCCTACGTTACTTCTCGTTTATTTGGCAGTTTTAATACTTATTACCACATGATTCCGTAGGGTACCTACATGTTGGTGTTAAAACTAGAAACACGTAACAGACTTGGTATATCGCCTGCTTTTAAGGGAGGTTTTGTACTGATAAGTACATCCGTGAGTTTTGTGGATAAGCAGGCGACTCCTGTCCCGCAGTACTGCCAGGCGACTCCCTCGCCGACAACCAGGATTGCTTAATGACTGACACGAAGTTATCAGTAAAGTTCAAACAGATTTCATTTCGGTAGTTTTGCGCCGAGAAAGTTTCATTGCATTTCTTACAGGAATTTTGCTATTACAGGTGAAATCAAAACGTAGCATAATTATTAGAAACATAATTGCATTAAAATAAATGGACCACAGTACCGTTGATCTCAATGACTTGCTTTTACGAATATTTATGGCGAACACACGGTTAAGAAGGGGTTACCATCATGGTAATGAGATTTTTGTCATACTGATATGAATCAAACGAACATACTAGTTCTCACTCATTGAATATAAATTATTTTACTCTACATGGAAAGTTAAAGGTTTCTAATTAATTATATAAAATAAATTCCAAGATTCCAAGGTCGTTGTAGGAATTTTTTGTTTTCTGATAAAGGTGCCTAGATGGGATTTTATATGGCCGTGAACCATGACTCATTGGTTTGTTTTCTCAGACTTGCCACCATCAGCTGCAACCCCCACCCCCGCCCCTCCCATGCCTATGCCTACAGCGAAAACTGAAAGCTGTTTTGCTCAATGTAAAATCACGACAATGTAAAACTACTTGGGTAGGTTAAAGACTATCGAATATTATTATATAAGATTTATGGACTACAGAATATTAACAACATTATGTAAGATTTAGCACATGGCAGCAACAGAGGCATTGTGTACATATTGAACATCAATATAGTTCACATATGTCCTTACAAAAATCCATAAAAAAGGTTGTGAATTATACAAAGGTTTGATCAATCTCATTCCATAAAGAATTATAGAATCCTTGCCTGACAAAGCTCCAGCTCGGCTTGGACGCGATAAGAAGTAACTTTTGTGAAATTGTAGTGACGTAATATAATTGATATTTCACCGTACTTATAAGCAAAAGACAAGAATTTAAATCGTAACTATGCTTGGGTTCAACTTTCAAAATCTGAAAGATTTTTGGCTGTCAATACATAAATATGGGCTGTTAACTAAAGAGATAATAAATTTATTTCGACCAAGGACACACGTAAGCACAACTCGTGCAAAAGTCTAAGCGAAAATTTTCTTAAATTTGATGACGTTTTGAAATTAATTATGGGGAACATGTTATGTTTGGTGTGGTCAAGATTATTATCAAATAAAAAGTAGAATTACAGATTGGCCCCTTTCTTCAAACTGATTATCTGCACTATTGTGCTATTAATTTATTGGTTTTAGTCACATAAAACCCAATGCAATTATTCTTTGTTACTTAAACTGTCTGAAATTCGTCCTTTAAATTACGATGCAAAACATGAATTTCATCGGAAGGATTATACAAACATACTTAAAGGTGATAAAAACATTCAACAACTTTAATTTTCGTTTTTTAGTGAATTTGATTTTCTGTTGAATGGCAGTCTCCCTAAACAACCCAAACTCGATGGTACAATGTTCATAATGAAGTGAACTGTCCATTCAAACAATATCTTTACATTGACGTATAAGAACACGTCGTGATTGTCATCTGACAATCCTGAAGAAGTTCTTTACAAAGCTTTTACATTTTCAACTATAAATGAATGCAACAATTGTTTGTCTACTCAATTGTGTTTTTATAGTGTGTGTGTATTTTGCTTTCAGTGTAGTGTTAGTTATTGTGCTAGCCTTCGTCTAATTCTGTGGTAGTATCACACAGTTCGCTAGTTACTGAGTTGCCCGAGGCTATCAAGACCTTAAAGCCTTTTAATCGAATGAAACTTTTAATGGGAAAAGAAAAATCAAAGTGTCTTTTTGCGATGCGAAAATTATTTTACATCATTGATGCACATGCGAAGCAGCCAGCTAAGAGAGGGATGGGGAGTAAAGCTTTGTAACGTGAAGTTTGACATGTTGTAATTCAGAATTTGTAAGGTTTCATGAAATTTTAGTAAAGATGAAGTATGAATTTCGTAGTGAATTTAAAATGAAAGTATAATACAGGCGCAAGTAGTCATCGAAGATGATCCTTCCAGATGTGAAGGAGATGTAATTAAGGAGATATAAAACAAATATAAAGAAGACTAAGACAAAGGATACTATTCAATGGTTCACTGCACAAACTAAGCTGTAGTTTGGGGTCATGACAAAAAGTTTGAAACACTGCAAGATGATATCACATAAATACTTCTCTCATATTCGTAATTAAAATGAGCATTTAATAGTTTCACACCTTGATTAGTTTTCGCTGCTCTGATCTACACTTATTGCATGGAAGGTCTTGTCAGCCTTTATTTTTTTGAAGTGTTTAATACGAGTATGGAACATGAAAAAGAATAGTACCTTTAAATGAGTGTAAACATACCAGTGAAAGTAAGACCTTAGTCATCACTTTGTTTTTATTATTAATATATTAAATCATGAAACATTAGACGGCGAAAATAATTAATTGCATCATGTTACAGAATAATTGTGTGATTTATTTTTCTTGTTTTTTGGTCAGGTTTTAACACAGATATTGTAAGGTTTATGAACCTCTTAAGCAAGGCAATAAGATGCATATTTTCTTTCAAATAATTTTAAGATACATCAAAAATGGAACAAACATTCGCCTTTGCAATATTCTTTCTTCTTGCAAACTTTACAACTAGAATGACCCCAGGAATAACTATTCGATGTCAGCTCGAATCAAATAAGAAACATCGGAAGTGAAGGTATGTGTTTACCTAATGAACATTTCCGTCGATTGAAATACGAGAGTGATAACATAGGAAAGTTTCATCCTAACCTAGAATCAGAACAATTTTAAAAGCTGGAAAGATCATAGGGTCTTATTCCATCAAAAATATTAATAGTTTGATACCATGGTCCCTATTTCTTCAGACTTACACTATTTTTAAAGCCCTTGAATTCTACCGTCTTAGTAGCAGTAAAATTTTTCTGCATCTACTGTATGTATGCAAGCTCTGCCTCACTCAGAACTATTTCAGACGAATTAAGTTGTTCAACAGTTACCGAGATTAATGAAGATGTACTTGACAAAATTAAATAAGAAGGGCACGGTGAATTATTAACTCGGTTTAACTGTCTTTTCGTGTATACTGTAGCATATTATTTGATTGAGTTCTTTAAATATTTAACGGCCTGCTGTATTTTCAAGTCTTGCACGTAAATGTAGAACTTTTTGTCCAAATGTGCGTTAAATTTGTCAGTTGCTACAAAATCTCTTTCAATTATTGGTTGGTAAATAATCGAGGAGCAACCTGGTTAACTTTTCAAATCGTACGACCTCTCAAATGATCCTATCAAGGGGCATTACGACATCAGTTCGCTACTTCATAATAATTAATTAAATCCGAGAAAGATGAACGGTGCAATGGCGTGCCCGTACAGTTCAGTGACTTTAGCAAATTCTCCTTTCTTTATTTTACATTGTAAATTTGTTTTCTTTTAATCCGCGTTGTTTTAACTTAAAAAGTCACGTTTCGTCAGATACCAGCAAAAATGTCAAGAACTGGCTAAATTTGAAAAATTCTTTGAAACATCCCCACAATTATTACTTAACGGTGACTCACCCCAGGGGAGGCTAAATTTGTGTTTCCTGAAAAACGGGCACTAAACAAAGAACGTACCTGCCGGATTTAGTAATCACCATTTCTGTCCCTCTTTTGTGAAATTGCTCCCATAATTCCTTCGATTCCAATGTCACTTTAGGGTCGTCGGTGTCTTCGGTGACCTCGCCACCCGCCACTGATGGGAAAGGCGGTCGGTGAAGGGTATAAGCATGTGTAGTCAAAAACTCTGGGGTACCATATGGTGTCGAATGGTGATCAGTGAATTTAGGAAGGGGGAATCCTGGTAGAGGGGCACCATGTAACGCTCCATGCGGTCCTCGGTAAAGTCCAGGGAAAAACTGAGGAGGCGTAAGAATAGAATTCATCGAAAAATCTGTAAGTCTGGAAGGAAGAATGGGCGCATAGGCCATGCTTGATGGACTCAAATGAGTTGCTTGCTTCATTTAGGAAGAAGAAAAAGTTCCAGCAAGTGCAAGATTTACTAAACTTGAAATAAATTCTACTTCTTTCCAAATGAAAATGTCACGACATCTCAATGAAACAATCGTGAAATTTGTGGCAGTTTCATCAATTTTTAATTGATTGGTTTTTAGTTCCTCCAGAATTTCAACAAGAGTTTAACCTAGACCGAGGACGTTTTGATGGAAAATCTCACACGCGAAAAAGAAATTCGAGGAGACGGTATTGTTCTAAAACACAGTTCCTTCAATTAATGGCAAATTCAAATACTTTCATCACTTCCAATAGGGAAAATCTTGAGTTTAAACAGGAAACAAGCGACGAGAGTTACAAATTCCTTCTACCGTCACAAACGGGTAAACTGAAAGGCTCCTCTCCGCTGAAGGTGTCGGCCGTTCACTGGAAAGGAGTCAGTTTCGGACAAATTCGAGAATACAATGACAAATGAGGCGGTGTACTAAGTGTTAGTGATCCTTCTCTGCGGTCACCTGGAAGACAAAAGACGTGAAAATGAGTAACATGAAACGAGAGGTGTGAAGGTCTTCGGTGACACCCCTCGAAGGTGACAATTACAGCTAGTGACGAGTTGTCAACAGAGTAAAAAGTTTCAACTGAACTATTGCAAGGAATTCACAGAAGCCTCCAGTTTGAACATGCGGTTTATTCGACCGATTAAATTATCCTAATTGTTAACAGTTTAAACAGTTGTGGATGTGGTGTACTGCTTGCTGCCAACACAAGTGTCCTTATGTTGATCAAGATAAAGTTCTCTAAAAGTTGCATTATTAAACAACATGTTCAAATGATCGTACAACAGTCGCAGAACCAGTGTAGGTTACAATAATCATATCAATAGCGTCCAGCCAACAGTATCTTCTCGTTCACATTGAAGTTTGTCTTCGACAGTACTGAATATTTTTTAATTATTCCATAAAGGTGAACCTGCAAAATGACTTCCAGGTGTTTATTTTTATTTTTTATTTTAAACAGCCTAATAAAAGTTAACTTATCAAGTAGAGAGAGTAAAAAATCAAACAGAGCAAAAAAAAAAAAGCAAAAAATTAAAAACTAAAACAAAAACATCTTTTTAATTCTAAATACTTACTCGGTAATCAATATTTATCCATACTTGTAAAAACTGTCCTCTCTCTGAAAAGTTATTCATCCCCTTTGTATTTTAATAAAACAATATCCATTTGTAACTGATATGATAACTGTGTGTGACTAGTCCCATTCCAAGACCAAGCATGTATTGCGAGCTAGGCTGCATATACGTCAAGATTCACACGACTGTAACAGGGCCATTTTCCCACAAGAAGCACCCATCGGTATCTCTACCGTGTGTTTTGTGTTGAGGACGGTAATATCCCACTAGCTGGGTGAACACAGTAGCTTAGGTGATTAAGCCTTCTTAACTTTGCAAAGGCTCTACGCGCCTGGATAAGTAGTACTGGCGCCATGCGTGTGTGGCTACACAATGAAGCCGTCTACAATGTGTTTTCTTTCTACAGAGCAGGCCAGGAGCCCCCTAACTGCGCATCCAAGATCTACTATTTAAGTGCAGGATAGAGCAGTGCCCATATAAAAACTTTCAATTGACTTCGACGCGGTGAGGCCTTTCACTCCAAGTTGTCGAAGTAAAAAAAGACAAGTATGAACTACAAAACGTCATGAAAGTATTGTAGTGAAAGAGAGAACTTGGTCCAAAGTTTATTCAAACTAACTCTACAATATTCAAACTGTTCCTAATTTTTATGCAGAACATGTGCTTGGAATTGTTCGACATAAACGAAAATATTCGTCAGTCATTTCTTGTTCGACGACACTTAAATATTTTCCTAAGTAACCCGAAAGTACATTAAAACAACAATATAACAGTATGCCTCAAAAAAATTAAAAACTAAACATTTTCTCTGTCAGAAGTGCAGACCATTGAGGCACGGGAATATTTATTTCGAGGGTCATGTAACAAAACAGCTTACACTCTAAAAACAAAAGAGTGAAATTCACTCTAAAAGGAGTGAATTAAGGGACCACTCCTAAGGAAGAGTGAATTTCACCCGGAGTGGATTGAAAATTCACTCCAAATAAAGCGATATTTCATTCCATGTGTATGAAGTGTCGC
>WURT03000033.1:1106189-1117344 GCA_009936505.3 Holothuria glaberrima
CTCCTCGAGAAACAGTTGTTGATTTTAGGGCTAAATTCATGGCATGGTTGTCTGCCAAGTATAGGAAAATTTTAAGGCAGCACCTGCCGCCCCTTTTAAAATGCGTTTCTTCGCATACCCCTAGAATTCCTAGTTCAGTATAAAAATCATGTCCATATTCATCAGGAATCTGTTTTTTATATAAGATAGATCCATCAATATAATCAACCAAAATAATATTTATATGGTATGCAAAGTTTGTTATAAGTAGGACACGTTATCACCTGACTACTCTCGTCACCTGTTTTGTGTTTTCCGTCGTACAGGTCGTTAATTTGACAGACCCTCCAAATTGATTTTAATGTCTTTGTTTAACGACACGCAGTTGTGGAATCGTTCTTCTAATGATTTAAATACCGTAGCTGCATTTATACCAAAATTGGGTCATTATGATTTTCTCTAAGTATTTTGTTGCCTCGATTTTTTCCAAGTTCTAAATATGTCAGTAGTTATTACCGTATCGTAGCCACACGATTATATAGATGTTACTGCCAGGGTTCCCCCAACAGGTGGTATATATCTTCAGACGCGTCGGTGATAGGATTGCCATACCTGGTCACTCGTCGCAACAAATGACGGGTTGCGACATGGGACACTCGAACCGTTTCAGAGGCGGTATTTTAGCTGGCATTCTACGCCTCCCGCGTCCGCAGGCCAGAGAACCCGCAGAAGCGACGAGAGATAATATTATAAAACTATACCAGTAGCCTACTTCTTCATCCACAGTTGAAGTCTTTTGATTTAAACAAAATTGATTTGATTTGCAGGATTGGATAGCATTCAACAAAGAACGTCAGAAGTTTATTTCTATATTGCAAAGATGGAAAGAAAAGAAAAGTTTTAATAAATATCATTTAGAAGATTTTGCTTATAAATTGTAAAATGTTAAATTATAAGAATTCAATACTAGTCTCTAGGAAAATATTTATGCCTTTTAGACTTTATATGTAAAGTTGCGCAGATAAAGAGGTTTGGGGCGCCAGCCCGAAAAATGTCGTTTTCCCAGTGTCCCCATTGGAAAACTCAACTCGGCATTGACAGAACCCTGTGAGAGTGGTGGAGCCCTCTGCACCCTTCATAAAATACTTTCTGTCTACGCTTCTGCGAATTACGTACATTTTCCAACCGCCATAACTTATACTACAACCTCGGCTAAATCTCCTCCTGTATAACCTCTACAGTACCGAATTTCATGACGTTTTAATACATAAGTATTGCATATTACAGGTATACCAAGTACTTACTCTGCTAAGATTAAGCATTTATCTACCAAATATATTTCTACTTTATTTAAAAGAACAATACGTGAATCAGGATGCCATTTATACTTCAAACTGAGATGACCTAATTTTCTCTTTCATACTGTGCCATTTTACACCAGGCCCTAATGTAAACCCCAAAGTTGTAAATAAAAATTTGCAGCAAATTTAATAAGAAAGAAACCATGATAATATAAATATTAAAGGCGGATCACTTTAGGAATAAAATGGTTTTTACGACATAAACACTAAATTATAGACCTGTATGCTATGGCTCCTGACGGACACGTACTTTGCAGTCCTTCTTGCAAACCTTGACCTTGCAAAAATTTGGAGTTTCTCAAAAATTTGAGTCTCCCGCAAAATGTTGTGACTTTGAGCTCTATGAATGTCCACCTAATTATGTAATATGCTACATGGTTTGACATGCATATTGCAATCGTCCCAAACACGTGACTTTTACCACATTGTTTCAGTGTTTGGCACAAATTGTTAGGCTTTTAGAATTTCTTTATCTTCAAAGCTCAGAGGTAAAATGCAGTCCTTCCACTTTTAATTAGAGTACCTCGTCACCCTAACTCAGGAATGGCTTCTATCAATCATGTGACAATATTTTTGTTATCTATTTTTTTAAATTCAGGGAGAATAATTCCTGTTAAATTCAGGAAGAATAACTCCTAGGTTTACCCTCATTATGTTTTATACAGAAATATAATGAAAGATCAGGAACGAAATAAGAGGATATTTGTTAGATGAAGCAGAGTTTTTAAAATAAATTTGGGGCGACTTTCCTCACTTTAAATTGTCTGTTTGTTAAAATCTTTGGTTTCTCACCAGTATTGCTAATATCCCCACAACTGCACAAGAACTTGTCATAGCACAAAAATTTCAATTTTCGTCGTGGAAATAGGCTTTATTTACAATCTGACGAATAACCACAAATGAGAATCGGGTACGGAGATCAGAGCAACGTTCTCCAAATTTCAAGTTTGCCATACAATTGTTTCGCAGTTAACGCTCCAAACACTGGACTCCTCAGACTTATAAAAGCTCATGCGTAAGCCCCGTCAAATACCCGCTAAAGCTAAACCCTTTGCTGCGGTCTTGTTGACATTACACACTGCAAAATACGCCTTGTTTAGCAATTGAACACCTTTTTTGTCTCCAATTTGTAAACAGATTTTACTTGTAAACAATTTAGTAATTAAACTTTGGATGTTTTGAGAATTAAACGCGTTCTGAAACAGAACACTACGACAGTAGAAATTTGACATAGGTGTATCTCATTAATTAATTCACAAAGTGGATGCTAGAAATCGTTCAGAAAATGTGTAATTGCTAAATAACTGAATTAAAATATACCAAAGTTGCAAAGCTATGACTACTATCGATAACTTTATTCTACACAAAAGAGTTGAAACAAGACATTAATATCAACGTGTTTCAAACTTTCAAAGACTGTAGGCCTATTTTACCATTTTAACCTGCATATGACTACTGATGAACCATATTAGTTTTCATTGCATCCACAA
This sequence comes from Holothuria glaberrima, assembly GCA_009936505.3. Taxonomy (NCBI): domain Eukaryota; kingdom Metazoa; phylum Echinodermata; class Holothuroidea; order Aspidochirotida; family Holothuriidae; genus Holothuria; species Holothuria glaberrima. The sequence goes on from WURT03000033.1 coordinate 1,109,020, forward strand.
CGTTTTGACTTCGAAAATAGCAGTCAATGATTATGAAGAAACTCATGGAATATTAAAACAAAAGGATGCTGATGATTTCCCATTATTAAGTTTTAAAAAGCTTTGATACGAAGTTTATCTGTCGCTGCAGGAGAATGCACGAAACTGCTCCCAAAACCTGAAGGGAAATCACTTTAAGTGTACTTACTGTGTTCTGACTTAAACCAGCCCCTGGATGGTATTTCTCTCAGTTTTAACACTTGATATTTTGTATCTGACGCCTGTAGAGCATATGCATATGACGTCACAATAAAAAGTACGCCCTCGGCTGAGGTAAGCACGTAACCATACGGTATATTACAACTTTCCATTTCATTTGTGTAACCAGTCGGCTACGCGCATTAGTCTAGGTGCGCTTGCGGAGGCTATGTCGTGCGCACAGTATGTGTATCAAATTCATTTACCTTACCTATAGCTAGCTCCATTGGTTTATCTCAACATGACGTCAGCGTGACGTCATGCATAGGTTCTATTAACCTATATTAGCCTAAGTGCTAGCTATGACTTTTGAATTATGAGTGATTTTAGGTTCTGTCGTTGTTAAGATGAGTGTGACGCAAAGTTAATTATTGTCTCATAGAATATATCGACAGTAATCCAAAAACCTTTCTTGTTACTTTTGGTAAGTGTAATTTAGACTTTTTAATGTTTTAATCCTCATACCATTCTTATCATCCGAGGTTTTACTTTCTTTTAATTTAACAGAAATTTCTGGTTGTTCTTCTGGCAATGAATGACTCCTTTTACTTGCTTCTTCAACCACTCAATCGACATGTTAGAAAACGTGCAGATCAACACGAAGATGGAGTAATTTGACACTGGTTCCATTAATGTAAAATGCACAGTGACGTGTACATACCTATCACAGCAAACTACCTCTCGATACTTTAACTGTCAGGTGTAACAGTATAAAGAAACTACCTGCATCCGCCTGCCTAAAACAACTAAGAGAGGATTTTAAAGGGAATTAGTACTGCGTTTGAAGTACCGGGAGATTTTTATACCTTTAAAACAATAATTGATACATGTAAAATGATAAGCAATTCAAAGTAACGTAGCTGAGTAGCTTTTCTTTCAAAGAATAGAATAAATTTATCGAAAACTCATGAAAGAATTTGTTCTCCTTAACTTTCAAATTTTCCAAACAATACAACAATCATAACCCTTGAAATACGAAATATTTCGGGGGAACAACTATTTTTAGAATTTATTGGTGAGACTGAATGGCTGAGTAATGGTCAATGCCTTTTTTCTGTTTATGCAGTGTTAAAGCCATGAAAACACAATATTTTCTTTTGTACTTGAATCCGTTGGGTAAGTGTTCTTTTTTACTTGGATACAGAATCGCCAAAATTACGAATTTTTACTCCCAAGACCAAGACACTTTTACGATGTTAGCTATTTCCTTATTAAACGCCATCACTTTCCACAGCAAGATTACAAACAAACATACACAGAAGTACAAATAAACTTACTCGGTCTCATTACCCCCAAAGCACTTTAAGAGAAAACGAAAAAAAAATTGCTAAGTCTTTCTTAAGAAATATCAAGTTTATCTTTATCATGAGATACATACAAGTAAATCGACCATTCACTTTGTGAAATGTAAAAACTAAACCTTAAATCTGACATTATATTAGTCCTTAGTATGAAATCGAGTGTTTGAAACGTTTGCTGTATACAATCTACTTTATACCTTCATCCCAGCCTTTCCCTTCATGGAAGTTCATGTAGCTAATCTATAGTTCTAGACAATATTCTTTGGACGAGGACTGGGAGAACTGTTTTCTCGTATGTTTGTTTCTCATATCACTTTATGCCAGCACACGTTGATGGACGACACCTGTTCATTTAGCTATTTTACTCATCCCACTTGGCTTTTATCTTTAGATGAAAAAGGTTTTTTTCTACTTCCCGAGTTGATTATGTGAACTGAGCGCGTGGGTTCAGTTGTGGAACAGAGGTATTTGGGTCTGTAATAAGGACCTCACATCTCTTTTACAACAATCACCTTTCAATTTCTCTTACCATTTTTTTTGTAAATGACCTGAAATATAATGATATTAAACAAAGAGATTTTCGTCTCATTTACAAACAATTATCTTCAATGAATATTTGTTAAACGAACACAGTGCAAGATTACAAAGACCACTGCTGAAAACAAAGGAACAAAAAGAGAAATTTGTACTTGCTTACCTGCCTTGCGTATGAGACTAATTGGAAATATTTAATGTTTAATATCATAAACAAAAAAATTGACTTCCTGACACTTGGCTTTGTATCTTCTGTTTGTAAAGAAAATGATTTCCATTTGAGAACAAAGAAGGCCGGGCCAGTCAAATCAATCAATAAAATAAATAAATAAATAAGTAAATATTTGTGAGATGTTGACAGCAAAGTGCCTTGGTGGACAAGAGAAGTGCCAGTTGGTCCTAGCAGGCGAAGAAGGGAAAAAAGAGGGAAACGGGTTAATAAGCATAAACGCCGACCCAGATAAACTGTGATTTATTGTTTCTGAAACACATTGCGAGTAAAAACTAGAAAAGACGATTCGTTTAACTTTAACCATGTGACCTTATTGTAGTGTCATGTGACCCTCCTTATCACCGTAAACCCCAAAACCTAATTTCGATAAATGATTTATGGGTGCAAACACCGCGCAGTGGGAACTCTGATCAGAGAGTAATGTTTAGAGGCATCCGACAGGAGTTAAATTAATAGCTTATCGGGCACTGTAGACGGGGTTCTATGATCTGAAATGACCTTACTTTTAAACGTGTGAACTTTGATAGCAACTGAGGGCGCTGGAGACATACCTTTTACCGCACGAAACATAGGCTGGATTTGTAAGTGGGGCGGTTAATTAGCTTAGAATGAATTTATTGCTTTGTTGAATATTTATATTTGTTTTTAAACGAGTTGAATATTCAAACATTTTATTGAATGAGTTGAATATTCAAACACTTTTTCGAGCTTGAATATTCATAACAAATCCTGAGGGGTTCGGACATTTTGTTTATTCTCTACCATATGGTAGACTTGTCCATCGCAGTTAACAGTGTGCATGAATCTTTCCTTATGGATTATTTGGATATTCATAACACTGGTATTGTTTTTTGAATATTCATGAGCAAATTACAGATTGAAGAGGAAGTAACTGAGCTGTTTAAAAGGAACTAGCAAGGAACTTATTCGATGGTATACTTTATGTTTGGCTGATGTGTTTTCTCTAATGGAACTGTGGAGGTAATATTTTGCATTTAATAAAGAGGGAGAGTACCATCTTTCTGGTTTAACCTGTAAAGGACCGAAATTGAATCGACCGAGACAATTTCAGTTTGTTTTTTCTATTGCAAATATTTGTGTTTTTAATTTGACTTTCTTCTGCCATGATTTCTCTGGATTGAGTACAATTTAGTTTTTTATTTATTTGTCTGAGGGATCCTTAAAATTCAATTACTCTTTCATACAAAAGGTATAAATTAACGAGAAGGCTTATAATTTTTTCACTACATTTATAAATATTACTTGAAATTTGCCACTTTAATTGCATTTCATTTGTTTCAGTAGACAAGAACACACAGATACTGAGAAGAATGATAACAAGAATGTGTAAAAATTGCAACAATTAAAAGCAGTTTTGTATTTTATTACAAAAGAAGTATTCAGTCTGTATCTTTAAAAAAGTGACTTTATATTTGAATGTTTAAGTTGGTATTTATCTATTTTAGTCGTCTTTATACAGTGTTATATTTGTGTTTTATTTAATCAACCTTGGCGTAAGGGCGCAAGATGGTTAATTAGATCGCGTAATTCGTTCATGTGTAAAAGCGAACCATCAAACACCTTCACTAATTGGGCATTTCTCATTCAAAGCAAACATGACAGTTGAACCGTGGTTATTGTAAAATTCTCTTCCAGTTTTGATAATTGGACATGCAATAACACTATAAGGGTGGAACTTGTTTAAGTTGAAAATAGCGCAGAATTCTCGTCACTCTATTTTTCATGGAGCATTGTTCCATTTTATAATTTTAAACTTAAAGTCCTTTAAAAGTTCCTTCCACATTTAATTATAAAATTAACTACAAGAATACGTGGGCAAAAGACTCGATTCTGGGTTTTTTTCTTTTCTTTTCTTTTTTTTTTTTGTAAATGGAATATTCAGGTAAGTGTTATATGCATACAAAATATACAATTGTAATCGATTTAATCATGTACACGCACTATAGTAAAAGAAAACCTGCGGCTGGTTTCGAGAGTCTAAATTTGATTCAACTTTTGTACACTCACATGTTTCTACTGTTTCTTGCCTCAGCCCTTCAGTCATAAAGTAAAAATGAATTGAGAGTTATTACAGGCAAATACAAGGAGTTTAAACACATTTGCCCAATGTAAACAATTCATTGTAAGTGTAGTCATCTCTAGTTACCTTTATCGTGGGGGACATGTCTTATGGGAGTTTTCATTCACAAGCACACTAATCAACGGAATATTAAATCTTTCAGATGAAAAAACCTTGACGCTCATGAGGGAGGAAATATTTATTATAGATCTTTTCTTCAAGAACGTGAAACCTGTTCGACGTCAAATACTGTTACACACAACTGTTTTGTCTGTTTTTCATATTTAGTTTTTGTTTGTTTCGTACCACCGCGAGTCCTAAACTAATGGGCAAGCGCCATTCCCCTCACTGTTGTTTTAGTGCCCCGTGTTGACAATTGAATTTATGATTTATCCACCCCTTCCCCCTTTTCCGTTGAAGAAATAGAATTTATTTCTGATTGGTTCCGTGAATAATCTAAGTAGTTTTGTGGCATCGTAGGAGAACATGTAGGGGAATTATGTATTGGGTCTTTGTTGGTTTAACTGTTTCACATAAGATGGTGAAGATTTCATATGCATTTTAAGATATATCCTTGACAGAATTATTGACGGTTTAGCCTATACCACCCGATGCTGGCATCTGTACAGGTTCGGAGGCTGTCCTTCACGGGGCAGACAGCGGCAAAAGTTCTATAGAGGTCTCCCTTCGACTTCATTGATAGCTTCACTTACACCTGATGAAATCTGTCGCAGTCAGTCACGCAACTGAACGAGGCCGCGCACCAGTTAGCAGTAATTCGATTCGGAAACATTCTTCTAAGCTTAGCACTTCCAATTCTGAAGGCCAAGTTCAAATCTCTGCTGGATGCGGCATCATAAACCCATGGAGAAGAAAATAGCCTTTACAGAAACAGTCAAAATCCCCTTAAGTCCTTCTTAATCGACGGAAAAAGACGTGAAAAGATGAGAAACTCAGACGGTTATTACCAATGATCTCTCAGCGGGACCGCCGCGCAAGGAGCTTGTTAGCCGTGTCTTGTTATGCAAGCTTTGCTGTAGGCTGGCAAAGCCTAACCTGTAGAAAAGGTAACAAGTTTGATCGAATTTCGCACAAGGCAGACGGTTTGGGCCCGGAGGCGACAGCTGCCCGCTGCGCGGGTAATTGAAGCGTCGCCGACGGCTAATAGGGGACCGGGTGCAATAGGCGGGAAGAAAGGATCATTCGGAGCACATTTTTATAACGAGCAACGAAACGGGAAGGATATTATTACGTGTTTATGTTTGACCTTCCCACCGTATGCCATCGGAATGACTTAATAACAAACAATAGGAGCGATTAAACAGTTACAAGGTGAATTTGATTTTGAATTTATATTTGCCTTGATTGGCAGTAGGTTCTGACGACGAGAAGGCGGAAGGTGGAACATGTCTCGGTGAGCTAATGATGCCATCACTGAGGACCAAAGCTGATTAGAAGAGGATAGATGGCGGAAGTGTGGGAAGAGTTTAATTGAATATGACAGCTGACGACTTTCAAGTACACGTACCTGAACTTGATGTTATAAATGGCTATGTAGGAGGAAAAATGTGGGAAGCCGAAGGCACAAACTTTGATAAAAAAGGGATTTTGTATCACTTTCTAATACAGAGATACCACCTCTATCTATTCATGTTCTTGGGAAACTCGAAAGTGCAGAGGGTCTATTTTGAAAAGAAGTCAATTATACGCTTCACAACACCGGTTTTCAAGAACAGCCCTTACAATAAATGTAAAGAGGCAGTTTTGTGTAGACTGCTAGTGTATATAACATAATTACCCTTTAGCAGTTTTACTTCGATAGTTCAAATTATTAACTTTTACTAGTATCAAAGTTACCGCCTCGACAATATCGCCGAGTTAACGTAGCTACGGGACTCCAGATACCAGCTAAATTATGTCTTTCATTGTACTCGGCCACCATATCAACAATTGTTTTTATTTCCCTGCGATTAAGGAGAAAAAACTTTTCGTCTGCACAGTTGTAAACATAAAAGAATAGGTTAAGGTGATGTGTTCGTTCAGGTCGCTCGATCAAGCGATATTGTAAATTTACTTAAAGCAAACACCACTGCTTAACGTCCAAGGACGTACTGTGAAGGATGACAAATTACCCGATAAGAATCGTAGCCGCACTTTATCCTGCAATGGTTTTAATTGGTCTGTCCTTCATCAGGGCTGAGAAATGAGTCGCTTGAAGTTGTAACATAGTTACCATATTCAATAAAAGCAGCCTACACAACTAAACTTATTACATTGAGTCTTATAAAAACAGAGTTCAGTTGACTTCGACACAACATTTGTATACTTTTGATATCCGGCGCCTTGAGTTGAGAGCTTGCCGACAAACTTAAGTAAGTTCTATAGATTAATTCCGACCAATGTTAAAGTTGGAAGCGAGGGATTTCTCTTAGAACCGATCAGTTTTCAAGGTAAGATCTACCTTTCAAAATGACGAAGAGATACAAATTGGCCATAATTTGATTTATTAAAATAACTTTAGAAATAAAATACTGTAACGAATATTGTGATAATAAAATTAGCTTTCTCGAACACTTGACTGCGTTTACACTTTTTATAAATTCTGCAAAAAATCACAAAGGGTAAGTTATTCTAATAGTATCGAAGTAAATGGCGAATGCAACTTGCATAATATACTATGTGCGCATTTATGAAAAAATAACACACTTGCACATTATACTAGATCCTTAAAGGGATTTGCCAGAGACAAAATTCGATGACTTTAAAAACATGTAGAACATTTTTCTCTTCAAGGAGGTGAAAACCGCATCTCAATAGCTTGAAAGGTTTGGAAGATACTAATTTTCAAAGAAATGCAACTTTTTCAAAGATAAAGGGCATTATGGGAAATTTGTGACGTCAATGCGGCACATTAATTTGACATAGCATTGAATTTCTTTATATTGACGTCTTTGTGTAGTCTATATTTAGCATTTTTGTTTGTTATGCCCTACATATGATGTATAGTTTGTTAGATCTACATGGAAAGATATTCAAACATTCCAACAGTATTACATTTCAAGGACAAACAAGACATTCAATAATAAAAAAAAAACAAAGAGAATCTAGGCAATGTGCCCACTTTACAAAACATTCTGTGACCTTGATGAAAACTGGAGGTATTTCAGACAAAATAAGTACTCTTTAAAAAGGGGCTTATTGAAGTGGTTAAAAAAAAATCATAATTTTATTTCACACCTGTTAAAATTTATTCACATCTTGATTGTAAATGATCAAACTAAGAGATTGTGCACATCTGACTCACAACGGAAATGCCAATGATAGGGTAACTAATAATAATTAAAATCATCTATACCAATTCGTGACCAGACACTTTTTACCATTACATAGTAGTTATATGCAACCCCTGTCCACAAAAACTAAAATTTCTCACATTTTCGGTGACTATAGGAAGTGATACATGAGTAATGAGACTAATTAGAAGCATTGTCATGCAATGATTTCTTTCAAAATTATCACAAAAATAATTAATATGAACTCAATAAGCCCCTTTACTATGAGATATCTTGAATCAGGAAAAGAGCATATCTATGGGGTTTGGAGGGCATCAACTAAATTTTTTTTCTCTTTCACATGAGTTCCTTTTGAAAAGCCACTGGAATATGCCTTTAAAATACTATGGCGGCGTACATCTGTTTTACACCAGTGAGGTGTTACTAGACGCCTCCCCGTTTATGCCAACTTATTTTATACATTTGACGCAGTAAAGACAAAGTCATCCGAAAAGCAAAACTTCTTATATTTAAAAAATAAAACAGTAAGCCCAGGAATGAGCATCGCAGGTTATCCCTGTCGTCGTATGAAAAAATAAATAATATTGTTGTATTGTTGTAAATAATATTGTTGTCCATATCGCAATAGGGTTAACTTACATTTCGCAA
>WURT03000033.1:1120023-1132648 GCA_009936505.3 Holothuria glaberrima
TGTATGTATGTATGTATGTATGTATGTATGTATGTATGTATTTATGTATATATGTATATTAGACTTGATAAAAGCAAACAAGTGAATTTAAAGACATTCATTCATCACCCAAACTACACTTTTACCCTGGGGTACCAAAAGTCTCAATTGGTACAACTGTTTGATTGACATCAAATTCAAAAAAATGGGGGAGTAGCTCATGTTACACAACATGCACTGAGAGTGTTCTGATTACTAACTAGGGCTTGTGTGTGCTCACCAGGATATGCCCTTTAATAAGCAATAAAATAGGTTTGTGTCTCTACAAGGATGAGTATTAGAAAGATGTGAGAGGGGCTAGAAGTAAGTAGGTTGGGAGAATTGGAGCTTTCGGGGTGACGACTAACTGTCTTTAAAGTATTTATATCTATTTAGCCTTGGAACATTGGTAGGTTGTCTAGTCAAAAGCAGAGAAAAAGTGACTTTTTGAATGAAGTCTTCAAAACTAATATCAGGGGCACAGTAAAAGTCTGGACTTACAGCCACCAGAGAATCTTACAACAAATTTGATTGCTTGAAACAAAGGAATGCAGTCAAAAGATTTTATCAGAAGTCACATTGTAAGACTTGCTAGAAGCAGATATCAGTGAATTTTAATTACTACCATTTATTAACCCTTAGAACAATGGGGGAGGTGAGCACATAGTATTAGACAACAAAGTGCCTGGACAAGCAGCTTGCAGAAAGGCGTACAACAAATTTGATTGCTTGAAGCAGATGGAACCTAGATAAACTTAAAAATTTATTAGAAATCACACTGTAAGACTTTCTAGAGGCAGAAAGAAGTAAATTAAAAGTACTCCCATTTATTTACCCTTAGGAGCTGGGAACAGTGGAGTTAGGTGGGTTAGAAAGTGTACAAGAAAAGCATGGTTTATTGTACATCATCATAAAAATGACAGTTTAATGTATTTAGCTAGGGAACACTTCAGTTCAATGTATGTAACTATGTTAAACAAAAGTTCAATGTACATAACCATGCAAAACTAAAGTTCAATGCATATGAGTATGAAAAAGTTCAGTTCAGTTTTTATAACCTTTAAAAGTGAACAACCAATAAACGAAACAAAAAAGAGGCCTTTAGCCAATATTAGACACAGCAAAGTGAGATGGAAAGCTTTCAGAGAGGCTTGCAACAAGCAGAAAGAAGTGTATTTTAGTACTTAAGTAGTTACATTTGTTAAGCATTGGAACAATGGTGGGAAGGGGGGTCAGAAAGTGATCAAGAAAAGCATGGAAATGTTGTTGTGTAAATGATAAGGTAACACCTTTTTGAGTTAGTAATTAATATTTGCCAGGGTAAAATATGACAAGCAGCATGACAAGACGCCTGCATCGTATTTACTCATTGGAAGAAAGTGAGTTTTAGGTATATATGTATTTTTAGCCTTGGAACAGGCAAAGGAGTGGGAGTTGGGGGGGGGGGGGCTAGAAATCATAACAGGAAAACTGACAATGTTTTTTTCCAAGATGATGAAGGCAGCACCTTTTTGAATGAATAATTAATATCTGACATGATAATGTATCATGACAAGCAGCATGCCAAGAAGCCTGCATCAATGGATGCAAAGCGTTTCTGATAAGATAAAAGATGTTAAAAGAAATAAGATTGTAATGCTCTTCAAGAAAGTGGGGAAATATTACTTGTATTAAGTGTATTTATTTTGTTCAGTTTGGGACCAGTCTGTAATGCTGGGCTTGGGATGTGATAGAAGTTATTTTTAAGATATGTTTGTGGTTTGTAAGTGAGTGATGTAGAGGGACACGGGGGGGGGGGGATGGACAAGATTTGTGCAGGGTCTACTAAAATATAACATTGTCAAAACATTAAGTCAAGTCTTATTTTAGTTGTTCTCAGTAAATATCAGATTGAACAAAACACTAAGATAAGCTGTATGCAGGTATAGAACAAATGTTTCTTGAAGCAAGATTAATAAGATAAAGTCAAATCATTTTGTTATGCTTTTCAAATTTTGGTGTATAAAAGAAAATCAGTTTGACTGGCTTTACTGTTATCAGCTATCATATTTACAAATTTGTTGGTTGCTTTGTAACATTTTAATGCTTGTGATTTTCAATGTGTTCTTGAGTACATGCCTTTTTTGGCTAGTAAACACAATAACATTTTTTAAGTGGAACTCCCACATTGGTTACTGTTGTGTTCAGGTGAGATTTAAGGTCATGCCCAGACAACAGACGTGAAAATTTTAAAACCTTGGAGTTCCCAAGGAGGAAAGGTTTAATGATCCTTGTAGTTTGCATGTTGATGTCTCATATTTTGTAAGATAACCATTTTGGTTTTGGTGGAAGATGATTTCGAGTCACCACAGGTCCATATTTGAAAAGTGATGTCTGGAGGAAGCTTGCTAAGGTGAATTTTATACCCACGTGAGTACATCATGATCGTGAACAATGACCCATACATCTGGATGAAGTTAAAAGTACTTCAAGGTCACCAAAAGTCATTGTTAAAACCTTGTGAGCAATACGTCTCGACATAGGAAATATGTGATGTATGCGTACACTCCATATTTGAAGTTTCATGAGGTTCAACTAGATAGGAACCTTACATAACAACGTACCAAGCAGGTTTGACTGAAGATGTGCTTGCAGAATTATCAATTTCCGCATTAAACAAGTATTGATTACAGCCAGTTACTACTCAGTCACCTTTTAAGACAAGGAATCCTAAAGCCTTCTAGTTTCTGGATATGGAGTAACTCCAGCTTCTGCATATAAATTTTTCAGGTGCATTAATCTCTTGAATGTGCACTTCTTATCACTTACATTTAATTATGGTATTGTCTGGGATTACTTAGAATCTTAGAAAGTCTGGGATGGTTAGAATCTTTCAGGTTGAGGACACATGACCATCTTTTTTTGTAAAGTTTGGAAACAGTTTTAATAAATCATGTTTTATTTTGGAATACTCATTTCTGCCTACCTCTGTGGCTCAGAACGGAGACATGGTTTAATCCCATTTGCTGTATTTAGTTCCCCTCTGCAGACATTTCAAAGAAAGCAAAAGGTGAGCTTATCTCTGGGGACAGGGTGGGATATCCTTTAACAGGACGAATTAACTTTTATCGCAAGATGTTGTGTTCCGCTGCAAGAAAACCCTCCACAAGGCCATTGCTAGTAGAGTGTAAGCAAGGAGGATCTATAAGGAGTCCTTGGTGTAAGATTGCATCATCTTCTCTATACAATAGGTCTCCAACAAATAAACATTAATAACAAGGATGGCTTAGGACTGTGGGGCAGTATCATCCTGTGTAAATGGGTCTCCAGAAGGAGGGACCAATTATAAGGATAGTATGGGACTGATAGACAGTATTTTCTGTAAATGGGTCTCCGGGAGGAAAGATAAATCACAAGGATAGTACGAAACTGAAGTCCATACCAATTGGTGTAACCAAGTCTACGAAAGGTATGTTTGGTAATGGTGGTAGGAATCTTACAAGTAGTCTCCACAGGGAAAGTCTCCATTAGGCCCATAATATGAGTATGTATGTATGTATGTATGTATGTATGTATGTGCGTGTGTATGTTTGTGTGTATGTATGTATGTGCGTGTGTATGCATGTATGTGTGTAGATATAGATTTATCATATTGGGACGATTAGAATGAACTAAGCCTTTGGGCTTTCTGGTGATTAAAGTAGAAACAGACTATAGTTTTTCTGAGTCTGGACTAACATTTTAAAGTATGTATTGTCAGTACGAGGCACATGGAAAGCTTGAAAAACATATATTTCAACCACAAAGACACTGGGGTAGCAAGCGGGTGGACTGGGTGGACAATGTCCAGTGGCCCCGTTGGTTCAAGGGTCCCCAACCAAAACAATTCTCAAAAAATCATAACTGTGCCTACCGTCTAACCACCCAGTAGTGCCCCGAAAGGAACCACAAAGCTATCAAAAACTGCAGAACTGCCTTTGAAGAACCAGGCAAGAATGGGATACGGGACATCTCCTTCGTGCAAGGTCTCACTCTTACCCCGTACCTTCCCTTTGGAAAATGTTTTTTTGATATTATTGGTTTTGGGCCCCTCGCTGTCTCTTGTCCATGGGCCCCGGGGATTTGCTACACCACTACCTAAAGACTGATTGTTATGTTTTTAATGATTCGCGCCTTTGTTGTTTGAATTCCACCTGTTCCCGGATGTGCAAAGACAAAAGTGAGCCTCATATCACATTTCAACAGAAAATTTACCAATCCACTTAAAGTTATTGGAACTGCACATGTGGTGGAAAGCAACTAAATAATAATTTACAAAAGTTTCCGTTCGCCACCTGTAATAACTGATAAAATTCTAATCATTTTGGTAAATATTACGATATTTGGGTGTGATAAAGGTGTAATCCAAGATGGCGACCAGTAGCTCTGAGAGTAACCTTGTTTTTCCTTGAAGGATGGCAAACTTTTAAACAAAATCCAGTTAAGCGCCTTCTAAATATTGAATGATTGCATTTTTTTCAGTAGCACCCCAATTTTTCATTTTCCCCATTAAACCCCAAATCTTGGACGTTCTGGATTCGGGTTGCTCGACACACTCCGGGGAGGTTTTACGCAATGCAAAGTCAGAGACGAGCGCCAAAATACCACTCCAAAGCGCATAGACATAGAACACGCGTAGAAAGAGTAGACACAAGAATATGGGGAAAATCGTGGTCACACAGACCGGTATTATTCTTCCGTGTATGGGTGATCCTGGAAAAACACAAAATTGAAATCGGCGAAAAGATCTATCCTCTTTTTCTTACAATTTGGAATTTTTTTTTTCAATTCAGACTCAGCATCATGGTAAACATATTATTGTCGGCTGACAAAACTGTCTAAGGTAGGTCTGCGTAAACACCTTTAGGACAAAATCAGCAGCTGATCGAAGTCTGCAATTGCAGGCTCCAATCGGCTGGGTAAAATTGGTTTCAGGGTGTTAAAATATCATATGAAAAATACGTCAGCAGATGAACTTTTCCATTGAAGCACGTGGAAGTGCGTTACATAAACATACACTACATCAAATCTAAGTCTATTCAACGTAAAGGCTTATACCTGTGATAGGGATGATGTATCTAATGGTGGAAAGTAATATGACTATTACCTGACTTGCATATTTTTTTTTATTTTATCGAGGTTAAGTTTTAGGATAAATGTCAGCAAGCTTATGGGGTGAAAGCTAAAACTGGTACCCTCAAACCTAAAAAAGTTACTGTTATGGAAGTGCTTCACTTTTGGTTTACTAGAGTACTAAATGGCTGTACTTAATCAACAAAACTTTTTGGAAAATTTGCGTTGTTTTTGGTGCAGACAAGTTAAAAATGTAGTTCACCATGCGCGAGGGACGGAATTTGATTAAAGTTAACCAGCTAAATATTACAGTGAATGAGGTAAATTTATTTTTCTGTACTTTGATTTCCACAACCAACGGCATTTAACAGCATAAAAATGTTTCTGAAATTCTTGGGCAAAAATTGTGAAAATGGGCAAAATCGGCTCCCAATTCCGTCCCTCACGGTTTTTTTTTCTTTTTTGACACAAACGTTTTGTCTTTAGAAGGAAAACTTTGACACAATATGTGTGAAAACCTCCAAAGTATCAAGTAATTGTGACCTTAATACGTGTCGTAAACATGAAAAAAAAAAACAATTTTTAAAGGGGTGTAATCAGTGACGGAACGTAGGACGTAATGTAGTGCGAGGGACTGAATTTGTGGGAGGGACGGAATTAGATTTACATTTTCATTCATCTTAGTGTAATTATTGTTAAATCAGAAAATTTTAGTATTTCATTCAATTCAGAGACTGCAACACATCTGGTTAATATAATTTAAAGGTATCTAAGATTGAGCATGTTGCCATAGCAACAAATATTTATTTGCAAGATGGATGGAATGAAAACATTTTGGGGATGTTTGACTCATTTTCATCACATGTGAAAAGAAGTCAAGTTCATTTGTGTAATATTTATTAAAATCAATACAGTAAAATGTTTGTGAGAGGGTTGAGAAATTCTCATTTTTAATTTGGAGTATGCAAATTTACCCAAAATGAAACATGTACTGTAGGCCTACATACAAGGCAGAAATTTCTCTTCCTTTATGAAATGGTGATGCATTGAACTCACAGGAAATGTATATTGTTATTGCTAAGTACCCATGAAATAGTACAGAAGGTAAAAAATTTCACAAGCCAATTCACAAACATACACTCTGGATAGAGGATGAGGTAGTTATGACATGAGAGGGCTGTGGAAGAGAAGAACTCCCATACCAGTTAATGTCCACATGTTGGGGGTTGTTACTGAAGGGTGATAAATGAACTCAAATTTTTATATGGTTCCTGTAATTGTTCCGGTTTCAGGATTCAAATGCCTTGCGAGATATGCTACATCTTCTAGTGCCCCTTAAATTTTATTTTCCCAATTCCAGTCTACTTGTTACCTCAATTGTTACAGGCAGACGGGTGTAGCATGGGAAGGGAATGGGTAAAAGTTGAATTTGTACATGCCGGATTGTAGTAGGGGACAGAAGTTTTTCAATGGGATTAAAAAAATGTTTGATTCTGAAATTTCAAAAATATATACTTTACATTACAGTAAGTCAAATTCAAAATGTGGTATTTAATTTAGGCCTTGAAGGCCAGTTGTTTATAACACTATAAAGTGACTGCATGAATATGAGAAAAGCTCATGTCTCTAAAATAAAATAAAGCTTCAAGTTGTGTGGCTAACTAACTAAAAAATTGAGATCAAATTTGGTTTATTTTGAAAGGCCATCTGTTCAATTAGGATATCCATCTATAGAGTAATGTTTTAGGATGAAAAAACTGAACTTACTTCAACCCAACTGGGGATCCAACCCCCACACCCCTATTAATAAGCTTCATCACTTCAAATTCAACCACCTAAATCCACTCTGCCATAGCTGTATTTCATTTGGAGTGAAACCAAACTGGTTAGCTGCCTTGAAATTGAATATAATGGGCCTAGTTCCTAATATTTGTCTGATGAGCACCGTCATGTAGTACAGTGTATTTTACACCACAACGCAGCTCACACTTGAAACACTATGTGACAGCCATTGAATTTGAGTTGACAGTTAAAGTTAATAACAATTTTGTAAATTTAAGGATCAAAAGTTTTAATTTATGGTAGAAATTCTGTATCATTGACACTTCTATGCATAAATTTAATTTCAACCACATAATGCTCCAGCTTACCAATTACAGTAAGTACTACTGTTGGACTGTCATATTTACCATGGAATTTCACTGGCCATGCAGCCCTCAGATCCCCAAATAAGAAGTAAAGAAATGAATGCTAGAAATAACGCTAGAAATTAGTGCTAAAATTTACATTCGGCTGCAATGAAGCATGGGCAACTTGAAGCAAGTATTCTGTGAGGTAGAAATTTCGCCACTATAGTGGTGTATTAAATGACAGTGATACTCCATAGCTGCAGCTATGAACAGTCCCATCATACCCTATGTTAGCACTGAGATTTTTTAAACCCGTTTCAGTCAGTATCACAAAGGGAATTGAACTTGGAATACAAGTTGTAACTTAATTTCAGCTCCTACTAAATTTGGTAAAAATAATAGAAATGTTTGATAAGCATAGACACCAAGGTTTTCTATTCCGTCCCTCGCGCCAACTAACATTCGTTGCTATGGCAACATGCAAGATCTTAGATATCTTTACATTACATGATTTTGTTGTTTGTCAGTCTCTTTATAAAAACAACCATTGAAATTTTATTACAACAACGATGTAGCTAATACAGTGAAAAAATATGCCCCAAATACCGTCCCTCGCACCTACGGAGGTTTTGGCTTTGACCCTATGAATAAAGGGGTTTCACCGACGCCACGTGATCGCACGTCTTTTTGGTTTTAAAGGGGGAAAGCATTTATTGTCTTTATGTCGTGCACGTGTGCTGTAAATACACTTAATGTGAGAGTACTTTGCCATCCAGTGGCGGGCAATCCTAATCGCGCGACGTCACATGAAATCCCTCTATAGTGTATGAAATTCCTGTATAAAGTTGACTTTATTATTGTGTCATAATGACCTAACTGAACAAGACTAGTGTAATGGTGTGGTTGGGATTCTTTACAAGAACTCTTACTGAGTAAAAAATATTAGAAGGCAATTAATCACGAACAATATGACTTGTCAATGTTCACAATGTCAAGTGGAAGACATCTGGCTCGATTTGTTTGATGGTAAACAATCTATTACTGTAGCTTCCTGTTACTGCCATCCCAAGGGAAATATTGGTCACTCTACTGAAGCCTTAGAGACAACCTTAGGCTTTGTTTCTACCTCCCATCTATGTGTTGTTGGAGGTGATATTAATATTAATATGCCGAAATTTAATGAACACCATGCTGGTAATAATTATGTTAATGTAATGATGTG
Organism: Holothuria glaberrima; assembly: GCA_009936505.3. Taxonomy (NCBI): domain Eukaryota; kingdom Metazoa; phylum Echinodermata; class Holothuroidea; order Aspidochirotida; family Holothuriidae; genus Holothuria; species Holothuria glaberrima. The sequence continues at coordinate 1,128,484 of WURT03000033.1, forward strand.
TAAAAACTTTATTCCTACCATTACTCTTCCAACCAGACTTTGGATACAAGCGTTACCTTAATTGATCATATTTTCATTAAATTACCAAACAGTTTATCTGGGAACAACATTTTTTCGGGGAACTTTTGTACAGATGTAAGTGACCACATTCCAAACTTTTGCATTTTTGAAGATAATGATTTTATGAACACTGTAAGTCAGGACAGGCCTTTGATTAGATTCTACAGAAAAGGAAATTTTAATAATTGTGTAACAGCGCTAGAATCTGCTGACATGAGCTCTGTGTTTACGGATGAGAATGTTAACACGTCTTTTGATAATTTTGTTGAATGTGTATACAATATCACCAAGATGTTTACTTTCCCCCGTTAAAATGTTCAGGAAAAGATTCAAAGACAAGCCGTGGATTACACATGGAATTAGAAAACCTATTTCACAGAAGAATGTACTCTATCGTAACTACATCCAGAGACGCACATCTGTGCTTAAAGCTAAGCTTGCTTCTTATTGACGTATTTTGAATCGTACCATTAGAATTGCTCAAGCCACTTATTAAAATCCCATCAAACCTCTTCCAAAAAAGCGTGGTCTGTCATTAATTCTCTTGTTTGAGGCAAAAAGGGCACGGAATCATCTGTTTGCTCCATTGTCCATAATGGCGATACTTTTTTCTGACAACACTGGTATGGCTTATGCCTTCAACGATTTCTTCTCATCAATTGGTAGTAAGCTCAGTCAAAAGCTCAACTTTTCTATTTGTCCCACTAAGTACCTCGGTGACCCTTCGCCACATACAATTTTTCTTTCTCCTGTTACCTTACATGAGACTCCAAAACTTATCAATGTTCTTGAAGTAGGCAAAGCTCCAGGTATTGACGGAATCCCTGTTAAATTGGTCAAGGCAGCTGCCCACGTTGTAGCACCTGTGCTTACTCACATTTTTAACAAAGTCTTTTAATCCGGTTCCTACCCAGATGCTCTCAAATTAGCAAAAATTATTCCTTTGTACGAAAAGGGAGACAAAAGCCTTCCTGAAAACTACAGACCTATTAGCTTACTTTTTTGCATCAACAAACTTCTTTAGTCTGTTATTGAAAAGCGAATTCGTAGTTTTCTTAACAATAATAAAATATTTTATGAATATCAATTTGGTTTCAGAGAAGGTCACTCAACTTGCCATGCCTTACTCGAATCTGTCAATGCCATTAATTCAAATCTCGAAAAAGGTTCAATGTACTTGGACTTCTTCTGGACTTAAAGAAAGCTTTTGACACGGTTGACCATTCTATTCTCTTGAAAAAATTTTCTCATCATGGCATCCGTGAAAACTCTCACAGTATTCTTAGTAATTATTTATGTAACAGGAAACAGTGTGTTTTTGTAAATAGGACCTATTCGGATTTTATTAATGTTACAACCGGGGTACCTCAAGGCTCTCTGCTAGGGCCTCTACTTTTTCTTATTTACGTGAATGATGTTTATAATGCCGTTCCTTGTGTCTCTGTTCGCTTGTTTGCTGCGCTTGTGTCTCTGTTCGCTTGTTTGCTGATGACACTAATGTTTTTCTCTCCGACAAGGATTGTTTTAAGTTAATTGGCTAGCTAACCAAACCCTAAAACTATTAATGGACTGGTCTGCGTCCAACAATTTACTCTACATGTTGGAAAAACCAATTATTACAATTTTTCATGCAAGCGTTAGGGAACACTGCTGTCGGGAAAACTTTATTTTGAATGGTAATGCAATGCACATGGTTCCCAATACAAATTATTTAGGTCTCTGCATTGATAATACTCTTTCCTGAAAACATCACGTATCCGATTTACGCAATTCCTTAACGAAATTTATAAGTATTTTTATCACACTGGTCGTATCTTTTCTCTTGAGACTGCTGTTCAGGTTTATTACTCCTTTGTGTATACCAAGATTTCTTACGGCATTGTGATTTATGGAAATGCCCCTCCCTCGACACTTCGCCCTCTTCAAGTAATGCAAAACAGGCTGATCAAGTTGAAGTACTTACAAGGAAACCAAGACGCTAAATGACAAATCACTTGTATGTCGAGTGCGATATACTTAAATTACCCGGTATTCACACCTATTGAATGTATGGAATCATTTTTAGGTATCTTAATGGATCAGTGCTCTCCGCTTTAGCAAATATTATTAGACCCCGTTATCCAACCTTGAAAACTGTATGACTACACGAAATAGTAATCTGCTTTATACCACACATCATAGAAATATACATGGTAAAATGTTACTCAATAATTATTGTTCTACACTTTGGCAAAAGTTACCTAATTATATAAATAATAAAAGATCATTACGTTCATTCCAAAAATGTTTCAAAACTTATTTAATTAGTTGCTATAATTCTTAAGTAGTTATTTTTTCTATCTCCTCCCTATCTTCCTCTCACCTATGTTCCGGATGTAAATACTAACTTTTTCTGTAATTTAGTTTTCAATTTACTTTCAGTTTTTTTTTTCCATGGACACGAGCTTTGATAAACATTAAGTGTTTTTCTAGTGTCCAGTATACGTTCTATTCTGTAATTATTATATGAAAGTCTGTATTCTACAACCGAACATATGATAATAAATAAAACTGAATCTGAATAAACGGAAGATATCATTTTACTGCACTTTTTGTAAGTGTTCTCTTTCCAATAAAATTGTCTAGAAAAATAAAAATACACCCTCTCTGCTGTTTTTATACTTTTTTCTGAAAAGCTTAATTTTGCAGACTGATGTAGTTCTTTTTATGTATATACTGTGAAGCAGACTTTCCTGCTAGGTGACCTATATTCATTGATTACCAATTGAGCAAAATATCTTACTTTATCTATGTAAAAGTTACTGAAAATTTTAGGAAAACTTTGTTAACATATTTTACTGAATTATTTCAATAATTTCCTAACATATTTACATGTTAAAGTTACTGAGCTGAAATAAGCAAAATTTTGCATGTTTTACTTAATGTTTCAACAGTTTTTCAAATAACTTTTATGTTTAAGTTTAACAGACGGTAGTAAGGTAACTTTTAGATAAAAGTTCTGAAGTTTTTACATCAAAATTAACTAAAATTTTACTTAAACTGTGTAAAAATGTCAGCGAGTGTAGGGCAATGCGGTTCCTTAAAAGGACTATCTACACTTTAGCAGCGCCTTACAAGACGAACTCCGACATCAGCCCACCATGATTGGGACTGAGGTCAAAAACGACCTTTAAATCGAAAGATTAAATTAAATGACATTTTGTATCTATCATTCTGCGTCTAGCATGCTTGAGTCACCAGTGTCATTTTGATTTTTTATCCTGCTAAGCTCTTGCGGTATGCTCGAAACAAGCTTAGTACGTTAAAGAAACCCGCACCCTGAAACGGATGAAGCCCTTCAAGTTCTGTATTTTACTAGCAAGCACGTGTAAAAATCTCTGTTTCTGTTATTTTCAGACGACGTCAAACGGAGAAGGGCTGCTGAGGTCGCATTCCAAAAGGTCGAAAAATTCTTGAAGTTGATTGAATACACACCCTGCGCGATGCATGCATGCACCACTGCGTTTTCATTTGCCAACGTCTACAAAACATGATTGTCAATGACAAGGTACACAAAACAAAATTCTCGACACTAGCTTTACATTTAAATGGCTATTTATCTGACCCTTGAAGGAATAACTCTTTAGAATGGTAGTCTAGGCATCAAACTAGCACCACCTCAGAATCATTTAATAATAAAATAATTCAAATAATTCAAAATGCATTTCAGCATAGATTATTTGGGCTTTTCAAACTTTGGCACTTTTGCCTTGTAGAAATGAGTGTTCTTAAAATGTAAAATCAATTCAGGATCCTTACTGACAGGACCCAGGGGCCTCATGCGCTCCTTTGTGCGGCATTTGAGAATTAAGGGTCTAGGGTCATAAATGTAGGATGATTGTTCGTGTGCAAGGGAGTATTCATGGAGGTACAAAGCATTGCAAAAATTTGAAGCAGGGGAATCAGGAGAAAACATGTTAGTGTAAACTGAAAGCTTTCACAAACAGACGGAATACTCCCCTCCTCAATTGACAGATACATTTTGTTAGAGTTAGTTAGTTAGATGAGGTTTAACGGCCCAGTTTCCAACCAATTGGTTCAAGTCGAGCAGGCCACGGCCTTTTTT
>WURT03000033.1:1133280-1143791 GCA_009936505.3 Holothuria glaberrima
ACCCCAGGATGGTTCTTTATATGGAAGAGGTGGAATATTAAGTTTTTCTGCAGGAGAAGGCTCAAACTGTGGCCTTGGCTTCTTCCTTGTTTGGTGCTTCTCATTAGAAGAGTTAGACCTAGTTTTTTCTTCATCTCTCATTGCCTGTTTTGATGAGCTTTCATCTGCTTTACCAGTGTCACCACTGTCAGGAATGTCGTCTTTTTCTTCAACTTTCTCCGCGGTTGTCCTACTAGAATCTGAACCTGTGACATGTTCTTGGGACGATTCTGCTCCTACTAGTTCTTTGGTCTTGGCTTCTTCACTTTGTTTTAGGCCTAGGCCTAGTGCTGTTCTTTTACCAGTTCTGGGCAACCGAGAGGGTAATTTAAAGGGAATCAGTGCAGGCTTAGCAAAGTCATCTGGATGCTGGATTTTACTGTCCCTTTCTGAAACTGATTGCTCTTCTAACTGAGATACACTTTCCTCTTTCTCACTTCTTAATTTTGCACAGGCTTTTAATTCCATGTCATTGTCTTGGTTTTCTGCTCCTGCCTCGTCTGTAATGTTAGTAACGGTAGGCAGAGCAATTGCTGGTGCTACAGGCAAATCGTCAGCGGGCCTAACGTTACTACTATCACTAAGCGGGAGCTGTGTGGCTTCATCGTCCTCTTTTCTCCACTGCAATGATTTTTGTTCGTCGCTTTCTAAACTCTCTTCATACAATTGTTCTTTACTTAACTGTTCTTCTGTCGAAATATCCTTTTCAGTGTTTTTGTGTGAAGAATCTGTGGGTTTTGTTTGGGACACTGTTGATCTGTCTTGGTCTATGGAGGCAGACATCTTGTTGTAACTTGTCAACTTAAACGTTCTACAGCCGTTTTGGTTAAGTTGATCGTGTGATTAATAGTGACGCAGTTTATTCAGGTACCAGTAGTAGCTCCCTGGTTAATGATAACCGCACCGCTGTAGCCGAATCCACACCATCCATTTCCGGGCCAATTCCGATTCCATTGGTCACCATTCCGAGCAAATTCCGATTCCAGGGTTTCCAGTTTTGATTCCCCTATTTGACAATGTAGCGCATTACACAAATGCATCTTGTATTGTTTACAATCTGACATTCGCACGTATGATGAAAACGGACCCTTTTCACGAGTCAGTTTCATATTTCTGACTAACCCTGTAATTTAGTTGACTGTATGTGACCATGTACTTTTCGAATTACACACCGATAACCATAATGTTGCCCTCGCGACACATTAAAAAACCTTTCTTTTTTGTGGACTCGAATGGAATCGGCTTCGAGTCCGTCACCGTGTGCCCATGGTTCCGGGCTAATTCCGATTCCGACGGTGCTTCCATCAGGCCAATTCCAAGTCCGACGAAAAACGAACTCGAGTCTGAAATTGCCTTTTTGGGTTGCAATTGATAACAGTTTTAGAAAAACATTTTTCCATTATGAGATAAAAAACCATTCCATAGTTTATGTATCCTATAATTAGCAGTTGACACGAAAGGTACGTCACAATAAAACCAGAACTTAGCCGGCTTCTGATTTTATTGAGACCGAATTCAACTAACTTCCCAAAGATAGTCTTCGTTCTAGTAAAAATCGACTCTGGGATGAATATTCAATAGTTACCGTACCTTCAAAATGTTTTTTTTTTCTATTGCAACAATGGAAGTTAAGCCTCTGCCAACACATGATACGTGACGGCATTGTCCTCGTTTCAATGTGCGACGATTTGTAAAAGGAAGAGATTGGGTCCTTTAAACTTGACAAGGTCTCTCTCCGCGTTTTTCCTGCTGCCGTTTTAATTAAAGTGGGCATGGCACGGCCATGCCCACTCATTTGTGTATTGCACGATTGGATACAGTATTGTATAAATATCATTTCACGCACATTTGAACCGTCAGTATGTAACAAGTTCGGCATAAATGGAATTTGAAGAAAATGCAAAAAAATCCAGTTTCGAAAAATGCCCCAAAAGCTCACCGAACTGTTATGACGCAATTGGCGGCACAAACACTGCGCTATATAGACCCGTAGACATTATGCACATGATGTCATAAACTGAGAAAAACGCCCTCGTTTGGAGGAAAAGCGCGTATCACTGGTCCCACGGGCTGTTGTCAAAGATATAGGCCTACTATCTTTGGTTTCAGTGTATCATAGTACAGGTGTGACTTGCAATGATGCACAAGCTAAAGCGCGTTAGTATGCACATGATTCGGTGTGCAGAATGATGAGTGAGCTGTCTAGTACAGTACTGTTACTAACTGTGCCCCCAATTATGACGTCACGTCTTGGGACGAGCTCACATTCCTTTTTTTTTCTTCTTTTTTCGCTTTCCGGTTTTAGGTGGGCTGGGCCTGTATTTGGGAATTCACATGGTCGTATTCCGGTATATATGGACGCATTTTAGTCCTTAAAATATTCGTTTTATTTCAAGCTGTATCCAAAGATTTTTTACTGTGAAACTTTCTTTGGCCGTAGCTCGCCCCTTTTATCAGTTTATACGTACAGCCCATTTGTTCGCCTTCAAAAATATCACCAAGAGAAGACATTGGGACAACAACTTTTGCAATAAGTTACCAAATAGGATGGGGTCTCTTGTCAATTTTATCTGAAAGAAGACTAGATGAAGTATCACTGGTACCAAAATTGGGTCAATCGAAGCAGTTTTGAAAAAAAAAAAAATATGAGCTTAGAAGCTGGCGACCGTAGATCAGGCTTTCAGTGCCAGGATTAAAATCGCCCGAGTAAAAGTAAGGACGCTTTGAGCTCCGCTAGCAAAAACTCTTCACAGTCATGATGTGGTAAATTGAGATTGCATGAATAGCCTACTTGTTAGCTTTCATCTTGTGAGGGGTGAGCTTATACCTGGCGAAAACTTCTACAAGGTTTTAGGTAGCGAAACACTTTACCCATTGAATAACACACTAAATCAGGTCAGTTCTCCGCCCCTATAGTTCCATATAAAAGTTCTCAACCTGGACATGTCAGCCCTCTGGTGAAGCTCACAGTGAGGGCTCGTCACCATTGAGATTATGAACTAGAAGGGCTTGAAAACCTTGAATAATAGGTGCGTTTCCCGAGCCATGATCACTACACAAAGACCTCACTTCACAGAGCGGAGTAATATAGTCAAAATACCGCACCCAAATTGATCAAATTGCATTTAATTTTGCACAGTCTTGCTACAATAATCAAACTTAAAATTGATCATATTCAGTAAGTAACACAAACAAAAACGTGCTTCTCAAAATTGTTAAGGGATTTAGTTTGTCAGGCAATATCTTTCCTCGGATCAAACCTTATTAGTGGTCCGCTACTTTTAGAGGCCACTTTACTTTTTCAGATTAGTCTGTTAGTCAATGAAGTATTTATTAGGGGTATATGTTATCTTAAGAATTGTATACTAATTAGTAGTAGACTAACATTAAATCAAGAAATTTCCTTCGCTACAAAATATTACCTGACAAATTTAGTCCCTAACATTTGTGGAGGATGCAGCGTATACTATGTTGTTGAACGCCATGCTCAACCTGTGGTGCCGATCTGATCTTGTAGCAAATGTATTCAAGTACTCATTACGCAAAAGCGTTGGAAACTGAAAGTATTTTGGGCAACATTTTCCCTTATATTCCTCCGCTACGGGGAAAACAGGCATTTTAAATCGAACGTAATTAAAGCAAGAACTCTGTCTACTGCGTCCGAAGGGCGCCGAAAATTTTATGTTTTTATTTAAACAAATTGTGCTCGTGAGACCAGGAAAAGTCGAAACGTCGGGGAGACTGATCGCCGTCGGGATAAGAGTGATGTCAGGTGGAGTAGGGCTCGTTTCCCCCGTCGGGAAAGAATCCCACATGGTCGAGTGAATTTTCCAGTTTCGTCGGGAAACGACAAAATATGAAGTACCCTTAAAACTATCAGTCTTTTCTGTGATTAACTTGATAACACTGACCTCTGTAGTAAATCCTCTATGTTTTCCAATTTTACTAACTATAGACCCAAAATGCGTGCCAAAAAAATTGTTCTCGACAGCATTTCGGCAACCCGTCGTCCTCATCGAGGCTTCAGGCTGCAGTTCCACGTCAGGAGCTTGGATCCCTGTCACGCAAATTCTGGTGCTACACCCAGCGTCGGGTTTACACATTTATCGTACCTGCTATCCTGACTACATGTCTCCCGAAAAAAAATGAAAAATACTGCGAAAGAAGAACACGTCTTCCTGTGCTCCCCCAGCCCGCTCTCATCCCGACCACATTTGATGTCATTTACAGAGCAATTTACAAAGAAACATTTACAGGCCATGCTAAACATTAATAGGAAACATGTATAACATTTATGCAATGAAACATTATTTGGGCGTGCTTCCGGCAATATATAAAGTACGGTACCAATACTAAGGATGCGGACGAAAAGGAGTCTTTGCTCGAGCTGCTCGCACCCCCTCCTACTCTGCGGTACCTCGACTACTTATATCATACTGTTTCATACTAGCCGAGTATTAAGTATTAATATATTCCGACTGATTCTAACATTTTCGTTGATCAGTTGGTAAGGCGCTCGGCTATGAATCCTAAGTACCGTGAGTTCAAGTCCCGCGGATACTCGGCATGCAAACTCGTTTTACGGTAAAGTCGAATCCTTTGATAGCATCAGATTGGTATTTTAGTATGGTAAATAGTGGTATTCGTCTGGGAAACTTTTCGCGGTTGAATTGAAGTCGGTTTAGGGGTGGTGTTTACGTTGGACCAACGTATGGTGCCTCTTGGCTTCCATATCGGTTTACCCGTCGCCGAATCAGACGTTGGTAATGACACCCATCAAATACTGTTCTGACTAATATCCTACTGTTCATATTTTACCTCAACGTTACATCGACTAAAATCAACCTAGCAAAATTGGCGGCTGAGACAGGCAGCTGTAACCCGGGAGTCCTGCTTACCTGATGACTACAATTCCCGGCGAATGCCGAGTCCAGTACCCTGCAGTTCCGAATTCAGTGTTCCTAATTGCGGGCTAATTCCGAGTCCGGCCATTTGAAAATTGAGCATAGCATTCAAATACTTTGAAGACCATTTTCAAGTGCAGTTGATCTAAAGGGTTCTTTCAGCGTTTCAATTTCATACAGTCTTCCTATTTGCCTCAATTTAGTTAACCCAGACCGTGTGTGACCTAGTCTTGTTCAAGACGTTAGTTACCTTCTGCTTATCAGTATCTTCTCCTTGGTTCTCACAAAGTGAGGACCTATGTCAACTAAGGTGTATGCCACTCGGAAGGTTTGGCCAGATCTGGCTGTAAACTACCTGACAGCCAGGTGACATACGCCCTTACTTTGTGCCAACGGAATTAAGATAGGCAGAGAGTAACTAACGTCTTGAACAAGACTATGTGTGACCCTTCATGTATTAAAGAACAAGAATGTAGCCTTGTGTGAAAAATATGGAACTTTAATTTTTGTGGACTCGTCTGGAATCGGCTCCGAGTCCAAGAACAGCTGCAGACCATTCCGGGCCAATTCCGATTCCGGGACCTCCCATTTCGGGCCAATTTTCGAGTCCAGTTAAGAAGGGCGAGTCCGAGTCCGGACTCGGGGGTTACAGCCCTGCTGAGACCTTTCAGACGCCCGCCTCGAATCATGATATCGCGTTTGGTTGGCGAGATATCGTCATTCTCCACGATTATTTCACGAGGATGGAACAATCACAGTTTCCCCAAGTGGTGCTATCATCTAACACTAGCCCGTTTCCTTTACCATCGGACACTAAGAAAATGTATTTTATCTTTAAAATTTAGTTCTATACAGGGGTGACAATACGGTGGTGAGATATCAGCTAGTATTTGCCCTCCATTTTTTCCTTTGCCACCCTGTGTCACTCAAAACATCAAGTAGCCTACTTTTCTAATGAAATATGTACAGCTAAGCAATCGGTTGGCTCAAAACAGGTCCCAACGAAATCGTTTCGTCTCATTTATTTGTTTTTCACACAACATGTAATTTTAAAATAATACAGTATAATGCCAAATTCAAAAATAAAAAAATCCATTAACATGATGTGAAAGAAATAAGCTAAAAAAACCCTAGGGGGCTTGTCGGGAGCTTACTCCCTAAAGAAATAAAAAGGAAAGACGAACACACAATAGATGAACAAAATGTACAAAGATAATTTCATACCATCCCTAAACCGGCAAAAAACCTGTACCCACAATATACTCCCCCACCCCAGATACACACACGCCTCTTCATAAGTTAATATTCGGAACCGTACTTTAAGTAAAGTAACACTGCAGAAAGTTGAATAATACAATGTAACTTAAATTAATACATGCTGATATAATATTTAACGATATGTTTCTTAAATGAGTGTAAGTTTGGCTTGGAGATCATGGTGTCTGGTAAGGAGTTCCAGGCCCTTACTGCTCGGTAACGTAAAGAACTTTGTGAATAACGAGAAGGGGTGATTGGGTTTCTTAATAAACGAGCATGACGGGTATCGTATTCATGTTTAAAACTATTTTGCTCGAGAAAGCGAGAAAAATTACTCGGTAAGAGATTACCCAAAAAATGTGTAAAGCACAAAACCCCGAGATTTAGTATATAATGCAATTTCAAAAGATACAAGGACTTAAAGATAGGGCTGGTTGGATCTCTTGATCCAGCTATAGAAATGTGCCTAACGGCTCTCTTCTGCAAAATAAACAAACGTTGTATATGACAGGAGCCATCACCAGACCAAATTGATGAACACTAAGTTAAGTGAGGATAGATTAAAGACAGATAAATCATTCGCAAAACATTTTAGGGACAATGTATTTCAGTCTGCTAATAATATTAACGCCCTTTGCGAGCTGTGACGAGATGTAAGAAATGTGGTCTGCTCAACTTAGTTTAGAGTCAATAATTACACCTAAAAATTAAGTTTTATTGACCCGTTGAAGTGTTTGTCCATTTACAACAATATTAAAATCCTTATCATTCATGCATGACGAATTATTAAATACAATATAATTAGTCTTAGCTAGATTGAGTGAAAGTTTATTACAGGCAAACCAGTCACAGAAAATCGAGAGTTCATGGCAGACAGTCTTTTCAAATCGTTGTGGATTATCGTCGCAGAAAAAAATATTCGTGTCATCTGCAAACAGAACAAGTGAGGCATTCTGGCAAATATTATTCAGATCGTTAATATGAATAATAATAAAGAGAAGAGGTCCTAGTATGGAACCTTGTGGAACACCACCGGTAATGTCATTATCTCTGAATTTATCCCATGTTTTAGACTCTAAATTACCAAAATCTCTTTTTATGTCGTTTCCGCCCCAATCTATCACAGGTATAGGCCCACTTCAACAATAATCTGATAATCAGGACTTCTACTTCCTAGGGCAGCTTAAGTGATTTGTAATTGTTTCAAAGGCCTATCAAACTACGCCCCTTTCCTCGTCCATTCTCCATCATTATTCATAATAAATTCAACTCCAGCAGCTGTTAGTCTCATTTGATCTGTTACAGAGTCATAACGCATCAAATGAAGATTTGAGGATGCTTCATTAGAATTGCCCAACATTTTTAGAATCATGCCCAGATGTCACAGGAAATGGAGATTCCCCTGGTGTCCGCGGAGGTGTTACCCCTGAACTTCGCAGAGGGCCCTAAGGCAGATCCCTAGAAGTCTCCGCCCTTACTCAAAATCTATATCTGGCTTCGTGTCTGGATATATCTGGCTAATATAAAGTTTTATATGGCCTTATCTAGCCAGATATAAGACCAGATATAAGTATTTTGATATGTTAAATCAAGTTTGAAATGGCCATATCAAGCCAGATATAACTTGATAAATGACCATGTCAGATATGCATATCAATTTTCATATGGCCATATAAAGCCTTATATAACTTGATGAAAAAAATACCAGAAATACATATCAAGTTTTATATGGCCGTATCATGCCAGATAAAACTTGATTGACGACCATTCCAGATATGCATATCAGTTTTGAATGGCCATAGCAAGCCAGATATAACTTGATAAATGACCATGTCAGATATACATATCAATTTTCATACGGCTATATAAAGACTTGTATAACTTGATAAAAATGCCAGAAATACATATTAAGTTTTATATGGCCGTATCTTGTCAGATATAACTTGATAGACGACCATTCCAGATATACATATCAATTTTCAAATGGCCATATCGAGCCAGATATTTACTTGGTAAACCACTATGCCAGATATACATATCAAGTTTTATATTGCCATATCAAGCCAGATATCACTTGAAAAAATTGCGTCCTATATACTGCACATATCAAGTTTTATATGGCCATATCAAGCCAGAAATTTCCTTGGTAAACCGTCATCCCTGATATACATATGAAGTTTTATATTGCCATATAAAGCCAGATATCACTTGATTAATTGTGTCCTTTATGCATATCAAGTTTTATATGGCCATATCAAGCCAGACATTTAATTGGTAAAGTACCATGCCAGATACACATATCAAGCTTTATATTGCCATATAAGGCCAGATATCACTTGAGATAAGACCATATCAAATATACATATCGAGTTTTATATGGCAATATCAAGCCAGATATCACTTGAAAAAAGATTTTCCCTGACATATCAAGTTTTATATGGCCATATCCAGCCATATATGATTTCATAACAGAACATGCCACATATGAATATCAACCTTTATATGGCAATATCAAGCCAGATATATCATGAAAGCATAAAATGCCAGATATGCATATAAAGTTTGATATGGCCATATCATGTCAGATATAACTTGTTATAAGACAATACTGATGTACAATTCAAGTTTTATAAGTTCATATCGATTAATGCTTTTGTGTTTAATTTGATTACTTGTCTTACGTTAAGACCACTTTGGGATGCAGTAGAACGTATCTGCATACCAAAGTTATAAAATACATACAGTTTTTTTCTAATATAACGATCTCATTAACTAACATATGCAAATGATCTGTGAACGTGGGCGGAGTCAGAAATTGTAGCCCGGATTTTTATTTTTCATTATTTAGGAAGTAAAATGTCAGATATTTATCAAACCTCCAACAAAATTTACATTGAAATATGCACCACAGTGTGATTTAAAACAAACGATGCTTTGAATGCATGTAAAAGCACAAACTGTATAACTTTATTTCCAAACATGACATACTTTATACAAATTAATAGGCCTACTGTTTCCGGACTAATCATGCTTCGTACATAGCTGCCCTGAATCTTACTGATAAGCTGCCCAAGGTCTTGATACTAATAACACAACTGATGCCTTATTTCTCGACTTATCAAACGCTTTTGATACGAATGATCACACCATTTTTCTCGGTAAACGTTCCTTGTATGTTATAAGAGGGATTGCTCTTTCGTGGTTTAAAGTCACAGTAGAAATCGTTCACATTTTGTTTTCTTTAACGGTGTTAGCTCTTCTATAGCCTTCACTGTAATCTGGTAATATGGGTGTTCCACAAGGTTCAATATTACTACCTTTACTGTTTCTTTTACGTATAAATGAAATTAATATGTCCGGCCTATGTTAGACTTTATATTTTTTGCAGTTGATATACTACTGTTTCTTTACAAGCTCCTTCTGTTGATGATGTAGTTCAGGTTCTTACTTATGAATTTTCTCATATTTTCATTTAGTTAAAAGCTAATAGGTTGACTTTAAACATAGAAAAAACTAAGCTATTACCATTTGATAATAGAATTTCTGACCCAACTATTTACAGCATTCATCTAAATGATATGACTATCACGCCCTCACTGTTATCGGCCCAGAGCCCCGTGCCCCTTCAGTCCGCCCTGCCAATTCTGCTTGAAATGAGATTATTTTCCTTTCATTTGATGTATAATGCTGGTAGCGTTTGGGTTGGTATTTCCTTCTTGCATCAGCTCATGGGTTTTAACAAGCGGGGCACGGGGGTGTTTCCCGACTTTTGGAAGTAGAGGGAATTGTTTCCTGAACTTTTTCCCAGAATCCTTACTTAAATAGTAGGCACAAGATGTTTGATTCCATTGCTTGCAATAAAGCTGATGAAATGAAATCAAACTTTCAATTGTGGAAACAACTATTCAATGGAATAAAATCGTGGGACAATGTCTCAGATTTTACAACAGATCATCCAGCCTCTAAAATTTTTCCAGGGATCCCTAAGTGAGCCCTAGATCCCGGGCTTCTATTCGTCCTTAAGATAGTTTTGCTCAAGGTCATGCCCCCTCTTCCACGCTTTGAAAAGGAATTTTACATCAGCTTTTGATTAAAACCACGCTTCAATGAAAAACAAATCCAGTGAAGATGTTACTTAGTCTTGGTCAAAAAATTAGTAAAATGTTCACTTCTCACGCAAAGAAAAAAAGTCGGCTTGTTAACTGGTCCACCCGAAGGCGCTTCAGTCCGGCGCATGTAATATTCCTCTCGACCTGTATAAAAGTCCATTCTAAGACTTATATACACATTACAAGAAAATCTGCAGCGGAC
>WURT03000033.1:1143891-1161311 GCA_009936505.3 Holothuria glaberrima
GTTAAAATCCGTTAATGAATGTGTGCCTGAGAGCATTAAAGGCAATTGTGGACAGACGTGATAGATAGACAGATAGACAGAATGATGGTGGCGGATCACAATAGCTCAAACAGCTCTTAGAGCTGGTTTGAGCTAATAATGGCCAAATATTCATAAATTGCTTGGCATAACTCTCAAACTTAAGTATAAACTTGACCTTTTTCAGCTTACATACGAATTTAAAACTCATCAATATTACGAAACAAACTTATCCCTCTAAAACATACAAATCATAAATATTTTACATTAGGGGAATTAAGCTGACAAATCTTTCCAAAATATCTGGACCCACCTGCAGCAACAGTGTGATGGGGGGCCTTCTCATTCATGTGTGTGGCTCCCAATTTTGTGATCATGACTGGAACCCTTCTCCTAACCCCATTCCATAATTCAACAAGACTGTCACTGCTTACGTGGCTTCCTCACCCTGGCCCACCCCACAACCCCACCCCCACTCAAAAAGAACAAAAAAATGTATCCTAGTTTTAGTAACAATGTAAACAGAAGGCACAGAGCAGGGAGATGCACAACATTCCATTGTTGTATTACTAAAAGCCTTGATTATTACCATCCACGACCTGTGCCCAACTATTGTTATACTTCAAACGATGGTAAGATGGGAGCTCCTTACAGGAAAACTTTAACAATAGAGGGAAATTTTGGCAATGGAGGGAAATCCTTTTTTGTATGAAAATATGCATAAATAATCTGGGGTAACTGGAATTGCTTCCAAGTTCTATACTAACCACCAATCAAGAATGGACACTAAATAATAAGTATATCATTTTACAAAATGATCACACTCAACTTTTCCCAGGTGTGCATCATTGGACCTGACCACAGGAGAAAGACAAATTTTCATCTAGCAAGTCCACTTAAACCAAAATTGATACATTTTTTTCTTTTTTTTTTTTTGGAAATTTTGTTCAAAATACAACACTCAGCAGAGGCTTCCCGCTGTTTTCCTCTCTGGCAAATTATATACAACCGTAGCAAAACTGTCCACTCTTACCTCCAGGCAGGAATTCCATAATGAGGTAGAGATTGTGAGGGTCTTGAAACGAATAGTACATTCTGACGACCCAGGGATTGTCAGCTTCCACCAACACATCACGTTCAGCTCTAACATGAGCCACCTGGGTAAAAAAAAGTACATATATGAAATATAAATGAAGAATTGCATAAATTCAGAATTTTATGAGGCCAAATTAACTTCAATGTCTTGGCTATTTAGGCCCACAATGTAAAAGTATCTGATATGATCTGATATCAATATTTGGGAAATAAGCATTCTGCATACTAATCAGAGACTACCTGGCACCACAACCAACTGTCACTTCATATTGATGAGTTAAAATATTGGAACTTTTAATTAAAAGAAAGACTCAGATGTGAATCATTTTCATGACACAAAGGACGATAAATATCGATTAAGTAATATTGGTATTTAAGGTAAATATAACATATACCAATACAGGACCATAATGAGGAATATCGATCGATTTAGATGTTGGAATACTGATAATCAGTCCAACATTAATACAAATGTTAAAACGAGCAATGATTTAACACAGCCAATCAGTCTTCTGTGACAGAAATACAAGGTTTGTCCATAAAAATGTTCCCTTCAATCCAAGCTGAATTTGATATTAATGTAAAGTCTGTACAGTAAAACCTGGACACATACAAACCTACTAAAAAGGACATTTCTGACAGGTCTAAAGTCACTTTAAGAGACCAGCAAGCAAACTACCATGTAAACTTGGAAGTTGATTAGAAGTTCTCAGCAAGTAGCATGTTTCCATGACGATGAATGACGTCATGATTATTTTCAAAACATGGTCAATACTCAATACTAGCAAGAACCTACCATTTCCATGTGCTGTGGTTCACAAAAATACAATGCTCCAGCTTCTCTCTTGACAGCTTTCTAAAATTAGGAGATGATGAGACTATTTATACCCAGGTAGCAAACCTATATGGGCCCCATATGGGTGAACCCATATGGGCTCATTAAATTTTGCACCCAGGATTCATAAGGGGCCCATATGGACCAGCCCAATGGCATGTGAAATATCCTGCACTTTACCCAGAACTATCCCATATGGGTCATATGGGCTGGTCCATATGGGCTGGTCCATGTGGTGCCCTTAAGGATGTGATATAGGAGTACTACCAGGGTATTGAAAACATAAAATGTGGGTCCTAATTGTTGGTTAGTGAACATTGAATGCCTACTCTATTAATAGTACTGTACCTGCTCTTTTTCGTGCATGTCTGCCTTACGAAGTATTTTCATGGCATAAATGTGACCTGTATCTTTCTTCTGGACTAGTCGGACCTCTCCAAAAGCACCACGTCCGATGACTTTAATGGATTCAAAGTCCCCTACCCCTAGTCTGGATCTCTTTAATCTGAGGAACTCTGTCTCTCTCTGTGCATGTTGGTTTCTTCTTTCTTGTTTCTGTTGCGAGACAAAAAAAAAAAAAGGCAGAAAGTTAAGATTAAAATAAAAAGAGTCCAATGGAAGTTTGTCAAAATGCAACCAACAGTACTCTAGGCTCTAACCACTAGAGTACAGTATGTTAGGTACAAAAGTGTTCTTGTGGGCAGCATTTAAGTTTTGTATCCAAACCCCAGCCCATACCACTTACGAGATATCTAACCTCAAATGATCAACCAATCACATTTCTGAGAGATAAAAATCTTTACCCATAAATTGAATATGTTTAGGAGATCTTACATGTATGTGACTGTTCCTCAAGGCAGCTAATACTGTATGTGTCCCAGACATGTTTCATAAGCTGTTACAGTACCTTCATAACAGGGTCAAATATGTGCCTCTTTTGACATGCATACTTGTGCATCCAATAAATAGGTACAGGAGTAATACACATCCACCAAGGGGCAACATAGACTGCAGATTAATTTGCTGCGGGGGGGGGAGGGGGTGAGGGGGGTAGCAGTAATGATATTAAGCGGAGCACCACCATCGGTTGGCCCATACCTTGAAGAGAAGATCTTTTGATAGAAATGCCTCTCAGATTGCAGGTAATGACACTTCCTAGTTTCTTACTGTAGACCTTGTGAGTTTCAGCTAAGTATTCTTTATTTTTGTTTTATACAAATTTTGCCCAATAATATTTTTACCTTTGAATTTCGTTTGGGGGGCAAGACATATGACTGGGTGCTTCCACCCACTTCCCCCATCTGGTTACACCACCGAATGATGTACAATATTATTTCCACAGTGCTAAGTAATGTAGGGTAAAGTACTGTATGAATACAGGTAGAATGAAACAACTAAGGCTTTATGAAGAGAAATTAAAAGCAGCACATGGGTGCATGACATCTTATTATGGCCTATATTAACACCAAAGTTTCAAGGGTTAATGTCAGCAACAGTACGTCAAGTTACCTAAATTACAAAATAATATCAGGACACAAAGATTGTTTTGACAGTGAGGAGAAGACTAAGCTTTCACTTTCATAACAAGACTCCCTGAAGTGCCTTTCCTGTTGAAAATGCCACCGGATACTGACTCACTGTAGGGATCATGAGAACATAGACATAGAAACTATTTAAAAGGTTCTTCTGTTGAATTTAATTCACGGAAATGCAGTAGACCCGACCTTATAAATGTTCAAAACATACTGTAAATGATCAAGATTAGAGGTAAAAGTCTATAAGTGTAAGTTTAAACATTTCATAAATAAAATATTTTGACATGTTCACAAATTAAAGGGAGAAAGCAGTCACCCCGATTTAATTTTTTTAATTTTTTTTTTTTCAATCTGCCAAATTTTACAGAACTCATATTTCACTGACAAGCACCTTTTATTTTATTTCTGTATAAAAACACTGAATATTGAAAGTAGAATGAGGATTTATTCTGTAAGAATTTCACAAATTGATTAAAAAAATATTGTCACATGATTGATATAGGGACCATTCCTGAACTGATATGACCGAGTACAATAATTCGAATTGTGGAGACTACGTTCCTTTATGAGCCACAAATAAAATTAAGAAACCAATTTAGATTGTATTTAAAACAACACTTTCCATTTAATGAATTTGTTTTCTACACTGATCAAAGTGCTCAAACTATGCACAGACATTTTTTTTAAGTTTTTAAGTTTTATCATGGTAAACAAGTTACAGACTGAGTATTTTAATACATACAACACATGTACATAAGTACATGGCACAACTGTGCAAAACATGTGCTGGCATTCCATATCAGTTTTGACTGCAGTACTGAAGTGTAATGTAGATACATAGTATGATATAACACATCTACTGTTACAGCATTATACTACCTTGAATTCAAAGCAATCAATAAATCTGGACAGAAATCATCACATGATGAATCCACAGATCTGACAAATGAACAAACCAGTTGTGTAAATTTTTCTATAATGTCAGAATACACTTTTTCCTTACTACATACTGTCCATCAACCATTTGTTGGCTAATTGCAACAATTTGTATACTAAGCGTATAAGGCATAAAAACTGTATGTGTACAGTTTCTAACCCCCCCCCCCTTCCTAATAAAATACTCAGTACATTTTGTACTGCATGTGTACAAAAGTCAATTATTGTACGTGTCTTTATACAAGACATACAACCTTGTGATGCACCTGTCTCAACCATGTGCAACAATTTATCTTTGATACAGAAACTAATGTACCCATATTATTACACTCTATCATTTGATAAACAGTGGCAGTATTTTAAAGGCTCTCTAATCTCATCCCACACAGTAAACAATTCTTCCTATTTCTGTAAGTTTACTTCTAGCTCCTCCTCCACTAAAAACAACACCTGTTTAGTACACCTCTTAAAGCCTTAGTAGCCTGCACTAAGTTTTATTGCTCAAGGCATAACTGTGTACTAGCTTAATTGGGAACACAACTGACTGCACAAGTCACAATTAAACAATCAGAGTGGAGCTATATATTGTTTGAATGACTGTCAATCAAAGTGCAGTCATCACCTGGAATTTAGAACTATAGGGATATATTCCTAATTGTGTAGGCAGTTAGTTGCTAGCAATTGTCTGGTTTGGGGAGAATGACATTTTCCCTTTAATGTATTTTGAATGCTATTTATCATAACAATCTCATATCTACCTGTAAAAGACAATACATACGTAACATGTATATTTTAATGAAAATATCTCTAAGAGAAGAGACACACCTACTAGACTGCCTTGTCATATTTGTCAAGTCAATAAAGAAGTTTAAAAATATCAACCCAGATAAATGACCTTTAATCTTTGTCTTTTTTCTATATTTATCTTTCATAAGTACATAAGTACAAAGTCACAAGGCGGGAAATTTTATTGGAGTGCTTTGCGCGCCTATTTATCAACTGAACTGTAAAGTAATGCCATATAAATCAAATCATACATTTTGCGAAAATCCCGCTATAGAACCAAGGTTACTGTAGCAAGGGTGATGATTTGTTCTCAGTGTTTGGGGGGGGGGACATGACCCCATCTCCAAATAATTTAGTGTGAGAAAGATCAAAGTCAATGGGCCATTTCTCAAATATTGGGGGACATGTACCCTGTCTACCCCACACCAATTGCCGCCCACGCACTGTAGCATACAATAATGTGGCTTCCAATGACAGCCATATAGAATTTCATGTTCCATGACTCATTCCTGCTTCAGACATCAGTCTCCTGGTGTACTGTTGTCCTTTTGAAAACTTGTGGCATGGCTTTAATCAATTCCATATTCCCACTATTCCTTACTCCTTAGTTTTGCACATCCAGGCTTTTCATTAAAAAAAAAAAATAAAAAAACTTCGCAAATTATAAGGCTCCTGTAACTTTGTGAGCCCTAGACCTGTAGGTGTTTCAAAATTATGTTGACTTTTAAGCTTTGCAGAGCTGACAAAAACCACATTAGTATTGTAAACTAATTACTCTCAGTGACTGTGAGGTTCATGTATTAGCACAGACCATAAATGGTATGAACCTATATCACTCTGTCATGTACAAAGAGCAAAGTCCAATCAAAGGGTGAATGTCTCTGAGATTACTTTGGGACATTTTACCAACCAAAAATTTACACATTTGCTGTACTGGGTTGCATGAATGTAAGAATAAAATATAGGCATATTAAATCGTGCATAAAGGAGAAGTGGGATGACTGTGCAACAGCCTTTTTATGGGTTCAAAACAGGGCATTGGCCAGACCACTCACACACAAGAGAAGAAACACCCCCAAAATTAAAGAATACTCTTTTATTGTCATTACTGCAGCTGCTTTAAAATAATTTTCCAAGCCTCAGAGAATAATTAAGTTGAGAAAGAGGAGGAAGGCTGAGCAAGGGCATTTGCAGTGTTCATTTCCTTCCATCCCACAGACATTAGCCACTAGTCCAAAGACCTATGATGTCTTTTGTACATCATACTACTGCTGTAATCTATCATACTTTTTGAATATGTTGGTAGGAATCACTCATGTACGGTAAGTGTGTAGCCAGGATTGTGCCATGGGGAGAGGCTTGTTGAAGCATGACATGGGGGAGGGATATAAAGGGAGGGGTCCCCTCCACTTTGGGTGAAAAAAGGGTTTTTTAGGTCGCCAGATGGTAAATGGTGCAATGTTTGCGACTCAAACATAGTGAAGTTTATCGTGGTCAGCATATTTTCCCCAAGACTCGTATGATTTTTACCATCATTTTTTTCAAGCTTGGGTCATGGGGGAATTCAACCCCCCAAAACCTTCCCCTAAGCTACGTGCCTGATGTACAGTACGATAAGTCGGGGTTAAGTTTATCTGGACAGACTTACTTGCATCTACAGTACAAGAACAGTATGCCTTTAATAATTGCATCTGCAGCCTGAAAAAAGTGAAGTTCACAGCTACTGTCCCTTAAGGGTTCTTTCAACTTATTTCATAAATCACAATTAAAGTGAACAGGTTCCTCCATTAATTTTGACAATATAGCAATCAATCAATATTAAACTAATAAACCTAGGAATCACCACAGAGAAGTTTATGTAATAAATTACAAGTAAAGGTAGCTCTGCCTGCACAGTCAGATTACGCATATGTATGCACAAATACTGTATGTAAAGCTACCAATATTGGAAATGAAGGAGGAACTTTCCCCAAACAAAACCAACCGGGCAGGCGCATGCACATTCAACATGAGGTCAACATGAGGGCTGCACTTAAAATGGAGGATGAATCATTGTGTGATAAACAAACACACCTAATTTAGCTAGAGCTATTTAAATAAACCAGCTATCTACATGAAAACCTATGATGGTACTGTGCATGGCTACAGGACTTAACTACATATTGTTAATTTTATATACTGGTCACAAATTCTGCTTGTACCTCTAAAGTACAGCAGAATTAAGTACAGTGCAATTTAAGTACAGTATAAAGTTCTCGTAAATCAATTATGATGTAACAAATGAGTGAAACAAGTTAATCATTTCTGTAAACCTTACCATTAAATACAGTACAGTGCCGGTATGTACTGTACCCTTCATGTACATGTATATCACTTCAATTAAATTTTACATACCTAGGTATGCTAAATAGTTAATGTATGCTTCTCTAGACTACGTATAATCATAAGACAATTTGTTGCTCCATGAATTTTGACAGCACATTGTGCCATGCATAGGGATATGTAGGCATAACAGTTGTTTTGAGAAACAGAATTAACCTTAGACTTGTCAGGGAAACTAAAAAAATATATACATATGATACTATCAACTGAAGTCCTTATAGCACATACAGTACTACTGTACAGTACTGTATATATAGTCGTCAAGCCTTTCTTACCTGCGACATATGACTGCTACTGTATGGTAAAAAACTTTAATAGCAAGTTTTCAACAGTTTTGAACGTATTTTAATGATTTTGAAGTTTGGAGAAATTGAAAACTTTAACACTGCCTTATTAAGAAAAATCCATGTTTGCAACTTAATTCATACTTCTGCATCTGTCCATAAAAAAACTGTATATTAACCTACAATGTCAGAAATATGCTGTCTTTATTTCCAGTTGTCTTTTATTATTAAAAGACCAATTTCTATATAAAAAATTTCTTCAAATTTTCTTTGCAACATTTACCCAAGTTTCCTACACACTCAACAACAATCTCAGCCCCTAAACCATCGATGAGCTGTTTTGTTGCCCTTGCAAGGACAATTTTTTTTTATTGAAGTATTGTTGAATGCTTGCCAGAATTTTCCAAAGTTCAGTACAACATGGTTGCCAGATTTTCTGTGAGGCAATATGGTAGGCCAAATGTGGCATTCAATATGGTCCAAAACCCCAAATGAAATTCTTTGGCATTAACACTCCAGTTGCAGAGATGCCAACATTTTAGTAACATCTGGAGGAACATTTTAGAATTTGTGATCCACTGCCTGGGGAGGGGTCTAAGGGAAGGGGTATCCCCCTCCCCTTTGAGATTTTTTTTGAAATTCGGACTGTTCAGATGCCAAATGGTGACATCTTTTACTCTTTTCTGGAGATACTGTAGTTGCATGCTTTCCAGTTTCCAAATTTTTTAATTGTAGGTGTAGTTTTTTATTTGTTTTTTATTACACTGGGAAGCATATTATATGGAAGCCTAGCCTAGGCCTATACCTTCAAACCATGTGCTTACGGTCACATATACAGTAGGCCTAGCCTAGGCCAATGATATTCATCCAGCTTGAAGAAAACACACAACTGTTAGGCCCTACAATAAAGTCACTGAAAAGTACCCCAGCTTTTGTCACTTACTGTGAGTGCTAGCAAAAAACGATAAAGCCCTCCTGAATGTTACTGTACTAACATTGCTATTTCTTTGGCTATGTTTAGCACTGCCTACATGTTTAGCTAGGCCTAACTATAGGCCTAGGCCTGTCATAGGTCCATAGTATAGGCCCAGGCCAGTGACCATCACGCCCGGACACTAAAGTGAACTTGGCATTTCGTACAAAATGCGTGAAATACTTCTACTGTAGAGACTCGGTAATGATCGGCCATTACCTTGTATATTCTTCCTTAAATCTTTGCATTCGCGGAGTTTTCTTTGCTGCCATTTTCCTTGTTTTGCTACACACATCGATACAATCCTGTAATGTAAGACTTACGGGGCCTAACTGGCCACGTATCACCCTAGTCCATGTGGCTAAATGTAACTGAAGAGTACAGTTAACTTTAGATACATACAGTTGTTCAAGATGAGCACTGCACCTGGCCTCGCACATGCGTGAAAATGCAAGCTGTTAGCACTACAGCTAGCTACATACCACAGAATTCTTACATGGACGTATATAAAGAGGTCTGTGCTACATACGTACTGAAAAGTGAAGCTAGCTAGCATACTACGGTGGCATACAGGTTGAAGACCTTCCACATTTACTAGAGGTAACAATGCAGTATTTTGTGTAGTACAGTACTTACAAATATATGATTTTGGTGTCTCTAATAGTTCGATGATCGGATATTCGTGGAAGGCAAATTGTCTAAATTTTATTGCACCACAAATGTGCGCTATATGAGTATTTTCATTTCACTGATTTTTGACAAAATCAGACATCAGAACACATGTGCAAATGTCGGAACAGTTCCGCCCAAATCAGAACAGTTGGCATCTCTGCTGTTGCAATAATCACCATGTTAAAAAGTAGCCCTGCCTTTAATGACTATTGACTGAGATAATTCATCCAATTGTGCTCTAGTGAATAGTGAATTTTGGGGCATAAAGTATGCATTTTGCCACCGTTCCCTACAGAAACTGTGGAAAAACATATGGAAAATGTACAAAATGTACAAAATGCCAAAAACTGGCAAAATACTGTTTGGCATGAGTTTTAAAATTCTGCACACCATCACCATTGCAAACTTAAATTTCCAAATTCAATGCTTTTGGCATTGAAACCACCAATACTGTATGACAACCCTGCTGTGTAATCAAATGGATGCAGTTTAAGAATCTAAAAAATATTACTTTATTGTTCCACCACTTTGCTGTGCACTCTGTGTACAGTATAAATCATCGACCAATTTGTGGTTGATTAAATATTATGCTAGTAATATTCAACATCTAGCCCTCTCATTCATTGAGTACTTCCATTGTTCTTGCAAGGCCAATTTTCCAAGAACTGTTGAGGACACTACCTGTATTAGCTTGCCAAACTTATCCAACCAGTCTACTCATGTAATCTAAGAATCTTACATATTACATCCTTGTTCTGCTGTAGTGCCAATAACTCTCTATGTCATTTACAGATCAGAGTACGTAGCTCACATAAATGCTGTAATGATAAATTACACTGGATTCATATGGTACCAATACAGAACTTAAAACCATAGCTCCTCTACAGCAGGCACCAATTGTACATGTAACAGACCAATTACATCAATAGGACAACTAAAGAAATATATCTTTTACTAGTGTTTCATGTAGGTTATAAGGAAAGAACAGTTGTGTCAAATTTACTTGGAAACGTCTACCAAATCTTACAAATTTCATCGGATATCCTCTAAAAACAACCTTCTTAATTTTCCAAACAAAAATAATTTTCATATTAAAGGTAAAATAAGTACTTATCCTGTGTAAATTGAAACATTCAGTAAACAGAATTAAAAAAAAAAAAAAAATTGTCACATGACTTCAACAGAGCCATTCATGAATAAGGGCACCAGCCTAGGTACATAATTCAAATTGGGGTGACTGCGTTATACTTTAAAATCTGTCCCTTTTTCCATATTGAAATCAGAGTAGAGCCACTGTACTATCATAGTTTTGGGATCATACTGTAAATTATTTATTTTGACAAAATGAGGATCTGTCTTTTCAAAATACACAACTACCGGTTGGAAGTATGTGCACATACAAATGAGATTCTGAATTTACTAGGATGTCCTACTGTACATTGTATTGTGGGTTCAATGACCTACACTGACATTCTGCGGTACAGTAGCTACAGTAAAAAGATATGAAGTTGGCACCCAAACTGTTTCAATAACAAGGAAATCCGCTACTGCAGCTACTGTAGGTTTCTTACTGTACAGTATTCCATTCCAACCAATAAATTACTCTACTATATTTTATAGTTACAATCCTTGACAAAAATGACAGGACCAAACAAACAAAACAATTAGCAACAGGGAGATCACCATCCCCGTGTCTACATCCTCATTCCGTTATTCAATGTAGCGGCTGCCCAACAGGTTCTGAGACTTCAACATTAATAAGGAAAGTGGGGTTTGTCCCATGTAATTTTTGTCAAGGATTGAAGGCTTTATAGCTTGGGGCAATCTATTGTATGGTAGTTTTGTTTCCCCACCTACAGTACACTGTCATCTCAACTCCAATGCACCAGAAAGAATCCACACTGACCCAATTCAAACTGTTCTCATTTATTCATTTAGCTTGATGATCGATATTGTGTGTGACCAGGGCTATTGGAAGGTAACTGTAATGTGTGGGGAGGGGAAGGGACTGAATACTTTGTGAATGCATGTATCACATACCATAGAATCAGTAATGACACTTAATTGGGTCTGAGACAGGGTACATCTACTTTGTGATAACCATACCAATCCTGAAAATGGGAGTACAGTACCTTCTGTACATGTATATACTTTATGCAATAACAATGGAAGTATATCTATCATTCCTTACAAAAGCATGAACCATCTGGCTCCTTCCTGATACTGCAGGACCTATCATAGAACACCTGCAAAAAGGAGAACTGTGACACATTGCTTTGATGAAATTACCAATTAATGAAACCTCTGTTCCTGGAAAGCCTTTTTATTGTTCAACGGATGACTTGTTTTAGTACAGTAGGTAGCTATCACTACGTCACCACATCATCTCTGATGAAACATTTCAAAAATACCACCACCCTGAAGTAAACTAAGAAACCCATATGGCCAGTGAAGCTATCACTGGTGGATGCAGTGGGCGGGCAAGCTAACTCACCCAAGCCTACTAGGCAGTATACACAGGAGGCCTTTATGGTGTAGCTGAATAACTGTTCACTACATACGTACTTCACAAGACATTCAAAACTATACTACAGCTGAATAGTTCACTACCTTTAGAAAACGATGACACTTATTTTCCTGGGACAGAAGCAATTGAGATCAGATGTTTATAAAAGGGAAGTATCATACAGAAAGTTCTATTATTGTTTGTATTATGAGAAATATGAGAGGTTCCGGGAACCACAGTCTCACTGTCTTGAAAATGAAAACAACACCCATCTACAATACAGAAGGCCTTTACCACATAACAAATTTTTACATAAACAAAATCTCCTACCAGGTTCCTTCATTACTCATCAACTAAATATTGAAATTCCTCCTAACATTAAACAAGCTCCACCAATTGACCACAATTTAAAAGTGACCTTATTTTTACCTGCTGGCTAAAGAAGAAGTACTGGTCAATGACCTTAATTAAACCATGGATGTGGTGGTAGCTCCATGATTACACAAGTAATGCAGCCGTTACAACTTTGTTAGCCTCAAAATTAATGCAGTACAGAGCCATACTGTAGGTTACAAGCCTTAATGAACATACGAAAATTAAAGTGTGGGCAAGTTTGTAGTCCTACAGTACACAGTTCAAACCATGCCATAGATTTGACATTTGACAAGCTGTCCCATTTGCACAAATCTCTTTTGTGACCAGGCAATCTGTTTTCAAATTTAAGGTCATACACTAATCAATATGTTTATATGCTGTAGAAATTGTACATGGTATTAGTAGGCCATGTCTTGAGTACCTTCAGATGGAGGTAAATGGTGTTGGCAGTGGCAATGAAGATTCTAGTTCTGAAGAAGACTACAACCTTAGCCAGGATTTTAAAACAAAGAGTCTACAGTACATGTTGCTGCCTAGACAAAGGTTCTAAGGTACTGTAGGGGGCATGTTCCCTCTCCCCTTTGCCAAAAAAAAAAAAAGAGACTCATTTTGCACATACCCCAACGAATCTCAAATATTGACAGGTTATTATAAGAATAGCTCATACCCAAATTTATTTTTGATATAATACAGAGAAACTCATTCTAAGCATTCTCTTCAATGTGAGGCCATGACATTACACCTACTCGCTTCAAGTTCACTTTTGGTACAAAATGTGTCAACTTCAATTGCTAACATCTTGAGAACCGAACATGTGAAATGAATGAAAATTTCACAGAATGCTAAGAATATGTTCTTCTTTAACATATCAAACACAAATTTGGGTCTGGACTACTCTTTTAACTTACTACTGTACATGCTCCCTATATGATCTGTATAGCAAACAAAAACTTACACAAAAAATACAGAAAAACAACCCTCCCCCCTCCAAAATGGTGTGAGCCATGTAAGGAGTGACCATCCAAAGAACTGACAGCAAAGAGTTTTTGCATGTCACTTCAATCTTACTATCATAGAAAGTTCATCAAAACAGACCTTACCCAGATCATGGCCAGTATCCATCCCGTTGGTCTATTCCATTGCAAAATAGGGGGTTGCAATCTTTAATTTCACTTTTTTGTGATAAATGATGTATCCTTCACAACCGATACACTTTTCAAAACTTAAGTAACATACAATACCATTTTGAGAACGACTATCTTAACAATGGTTAATATTTGTGTTTACAGCAAAAAGCTTGATGATTCCTAGAATTCAACAGTACAAGTCTGCTGGATGGATAGTGGCCATGATCCCTTTTAACCCAAGAAGAAATCTACACATTATAATACAAACCTCTTCTTCTGACAGGTGTTGAATTGTTTCTTCTAGCCTCTTTTGTCTTTAAAAGAAACAGAGAAAGAAATGAAAACAAATATGACTAGTTTGAAGTTAATTTTTTGCTGCCATGCACAACATCGTATTCATAGTCTACACTTGCAGTTTACACCAAAATGTACTTGAAATTGCTTATTTTTAAGCAAAAATTAAGGAATGAGCTGTTAAAATTTAAATTCCAAGAATCTATAAGCTAATGAAACATTTATAGTGTGTGTAAAGTATCTGATACAATTACAACAGGAAGTTTATCAAGTGATGATTGAAATGTCTAGAGAACCAAACTTGTGCTCGTAGGCCTATTACATACAGTATTAATGTAACATATCTCCCGCATGAATCTTATTGAATATGCAGAATGATATATGGTTTCCAGATGTGTGGTTCCAAGAAACGGCATGGGGTAAACACTATGGGGCGCATCCTTAAAAGTGAGAGAATGGTCACCCTAAATTTAATTGGAAACACCAACTAAATCTTACAAATTTTCTCTCATGTCCTTTACAAACATCTTTCATGATTATCTACACAAAAAAATTTAAAGTCAATGGTAAACTATGAAGGCTAATTATTCTGCGTTAACAGAACAATTCATATACAAATTATAGCCTATATCATCACAATAAGCAAGAGCAATTCATTACTTAGGTTATCGTGGGATGCTAATTTAAACTGGGATGGCTGCATTTTCCCTTTAATGTGAGGTCCACACAGCACTTGGTAAATCTCATTTCTTTACGGTATTTACAGTATCTATGAGTCAGAATAAGTGTTGAGACTACACAACACATGTACATGCAGTATCATAGTGTACAGTAGTTGATGACTGGAAGAAAGTTTCATTTCCTATTTGATCTCTTTGTGTAAATTTCTATCCACACAGTCATTCCAAATCAATCACAGAAAACAAGGTTTCACATCTATCTTAGTATTAACAGGGAGTTGTCTGTTTGCAACTCCCTGGTTCTTAAAAGGTGACTCATCAATTCTACAGAATCAATCATACTGTAATTAACATCATTGTGCCCTCCCTTCAGCATTTTACATACCCATACCAACAGTGCCTTTACTCATCGGTATGAACTCACCAGAGGGCTATACATATAAACATATGTACCTTTGTGTCTCAAAATTTTTCTGACTGACTGAAAATAAATACATCATCATAGTACACAATACAGTAGCACTAGATTTAGATACATGTAGCCAACCCCCCTTCCCCCAAAAAGAAAACAATGTTCAGTGATTGGAAACTGGGTTTAGGGACAATGCAGATTGGTTTTCTCTAATGCAGTACAAACACTGTTGATGAGATTCATAATATATGAGTAACCATTATGAAATATCCTGAAGAGAAATAAGTATATAAGTATAAATAAGCCTATACCAGAAACCCTAAAACAAAATTTCAACTAGTTTTCAAAATTTAATAAAGTTTATAAATTTTTTATGACCACAGTCATTCATAAACACCCAGGGTAAAAATCAAAAGTTTAGAGGCTATGGAGGTGGTATTTTCATCTTGCATACTGTACATTTCATACCCATGGTGGTGGGTACATGCATGTTCAATAATTTCTGTACACTTGTAAATATGCAGTACAGTAAGAATACAATATACGTAGTGCATCTATTTTCCACATTTAAATGGCCATGGTATGAATGCTTCTTGATACACTGCAGTGCATTTAAAGAAGTTACTACAGTAATGTTGATACCAATTGGTTTTTCAGTTTAGAATGCAGTAATTTTTTCAGATCTTCAATTAACCCAAATTTAAAAATTTCCAGGGAAATGAAAAAATACTAAATATTCCACAAGGTTTTTCCCTACTGTTTGGAATGGAAACCATATTTTTTCCATAACTTAGCTTTCTCTCAAATTTAAAAGTATAACTTATTGTATTTTATTCAAATTAAATTGATTACACCTGTTAGTGCTGGGACCAGTGAGCGAATTTTGAAAACAAATACTCGCAAAGATTTTGTAAATGGTTATCAAATACTCGCAATAATAATAAATGCCAAAAATTTCACGGAACTAGTTCAATAGCGACTAGCAGGATCGTCAGTGAAACGTGTTTTGCGAAACTAGTTGTAGTGGAATCATCAGTGTAACATCAACCAGTCAGTCACAATTCGTGACATGGTCAATACAAATTTTGTGTGTATTTTTGCATGTAGTTAAGTCAATGGAGATCCCCATTGAGACTGAGTTTGTGTTATGATCAAGAGCACTGCTTGTGTCTTAGTATCTTCTCACCTCGCGGCCGTCTTGCCGTCGGTGCCTGCAGCAGTTTATTTCTTTGAGATACCACAAATTTTACGATCGGTAACTTTTAATAACAGTTTGCTTCTTGTGTAAAATAACAAACAATTGGTTGATTAAGATATAATCTGAGATGCGACATTTGTAAGATATCTGAGGGAGTGGATTGAAAGGCTTCTTTGCGAGTATTTGCATGATCAATTTTTGTAACCGATTTTTCTCAACTACATATGGTTAGAGAGTACTCGCTATTCGGTCCCAGCACTAACACATGTCCCAAAAGCTTTAACCCCAGTTATTTTACAGTTTTCTCACACAGTAGCCAACTGTGTACAAACCTTGCTGACTGCAAATTGAGATACTGTACGCCTGTACCAAGTCTATAGTTACAATCTTAGTACTATAACAAGGTATTTAACTTTTGAAATCACTGCTAAATTTTACTACAAGGTAAAAAATCGCAGGCTGTAATTGTAACTGGTCTAATGCCACACAGGAACATCAGAAGTGAATAATAACCCATATGATTACAGTACTTAAGATTTTTTTTAAGTCAAGTTTATTTTAAAATATATTCTTTGTACCCATTACCCCAAGTGTGACTTTATCTTTATACGTTCAGATAAAGAAGTCATGATTTATTTTTACACTTCACTGAATGGCAGTTGGGTGTTCTGAATTCACACTTACTTCACTGGTTCTAAGTGCTATATACTAGATTGTTCTGCAGGATGAAAGGTAGAATTTCATGTACAGGGAGCTAGAGTTACAGTAGGCCTATGTACTCTTATTAAAGTTACAATATTATTACCAGTGTTTTAAGACACTGTACAGTACTGTACTTCAGGTAAATGCCTACGTAAATCCTATTGGCCTAACAAATAAGGTAAACCAATAGTACATGTAGAATACCACTCCGTCCCCTCCTTCCCCCCTTCCTTTCAATGTCTGATGGCAAAGATGCTGCTGTGACATGGTATTTGCCATGGTTCCCAACTTTAAAACACATTCAGGCATTGTAAATGATGATTTCAGTGCCCTTACATGTACCTCACATTAAAAAACTTTTACGTAGCTCTATAATGTATGTGAAGCCCTACACCCTGATGTTCTGCTGTATAGCAGGCCTATTTACACTTGCAAACATGCATAATTGTAATAAAAATCCGTAAGTCCTGTGAACTAATTACTGATGGCCAGTTCTATGCAGAACTTCAAACACCAGACAAAAGACTTTATACTGTATTCTACCACCTCTAGCCATCCGTTATTGAGAATCCTGCATTCTGATTGGTTAATCACTGACCTGTTATTCTGC
>WURT03000033.1:1180725-1197697 GCA_009936505.3 Holothuria glaberrima
GCAGAAATTTTAGTTTCAGTAACCAATCAACAAACTTTCAACATGGTACGTTTTTCAATTTTACAGTCACCTCACGTTGCAATTAAATTTCCGGGATAAGCTTTGCCACAAGCTTTGTCATTACAATTACAACCACACTCCGTAATGCACTGCTAGATAAATGCATGCCACCTTGTACTAAAACATGATTGCCAACAACAAGGGACACGAAAATAGTCATGGCTAGATATGGACTGAACAAGAAATCTACCACACAGCTAATTACGCCGGCAACCTAGTCTCCCCTATCCCTATTAAGAGAGCAAACTCGGAAGGAGTCAAGTTGTGACCTTATTTTACATAATTTGATTTCCTATACTTTGCTACGTTTTTCGTGTCGGATATGATTTTTCTCAAAACCTAACAGCAATTCAGGGGCCCCACCGACAGGGCCCAGGTGCCGCACTTGAGAACCACTGGCGTAGTTTATATCTGGATGGTATGTAGGAATTTACAAATGTGTGTACAAATGATAAAGTTATAATAAAGGCCCCTAAGTTTAAGTTCGACACATAGTTGATCGAAATATTGAACGGCATAATAGAATTTAGATTAACCATAACACGAAGGATTTTTGGCGGTGCCCCCGCCCCCGCGTACGCCACTACCGTTTAGGGACTTGAATGTTCTCGTAATAGGCTCGTACTAAACACCAGTTCCAACAGAAAATCCAATGTGGAACTTACACCCGTATCCAATAGAATACGACTTGCATTGCTTTTTGCTAACCTCTAACAAACGAACAAATAAACTGTCAATTGCCATCAGCCTAAGGAAATTGCTCTTGGTGGAGGATTTTTCCCGTTACTGTCTCTTTCAGGCAATTGCTAACATTTTACATACGTTCCCTACCTCACAAAGCCGTTCTTTTGAGATTCAAATGTGAGCCGTAACTTCGGGTAATCAAATGTAGTAACCATAGTTTTCGGGATCTGGAAAAAGTACACATGACGCTGCTTTTGTTGGAAACTTAAAGTAAATCTGTCAAATTTGAATGAGTAAACAAACAGTTTTTCGGCCAAATGTACCTCCGTTTTCTTCTTAGGCATAATCAAATACTGAAAAATTTTCCCTTTGACCTCCCAAGAACCAGTGGTGGCGAAACAGGGGGCTTGGGGGCTCAGTTGGGGGCTAAAGGTATGTTCAACCCCCCAATATTTGCCAAGTGCAGACATGAGATACCTATTTCAAGGCTGGGTACATGCAGCATAGAACACTCGGGAAGTGCCGTTTCCGGCCATCAGGAAGGTTTGTAAAGCCAAAAGTTTCTTGTCCGCTACAGGCCAACCGATGGTGACGCTTCGCCTAGAAACACGTATTAGCACTCTTCATAGATTGATATTTTTTTCAATATGGAGAGATTTCAGACATAAGATCCATATTTCAAGGCTGGGCACATGCAGCTTAGAACACTCGGGAAGTGCCGTTTCCGCTGAAGGGTTTGTAAAGCAAAAAGTTTCTTGTTGGCTCCGCCCCAACTGATGGTGGCGCTCCGCTTAGAAACATGTATTACCATTTTTATAGACTGATTTTTGAGAAATTGCAGGCATGAGATCCATACTTCAAGGCTGGGTACATGTAGCTTAGAACACTCGGGAAATACCGTTTCCGGTCATCTGGAGGGTTTGTAAAACCAAAAAGTTTTTGGTTCGCTCCGCGCCAACCAATGGTGGCGCTCCGCTTATAGATAGTCTTCCTAGCACCCATCCCCCACCACTGTTTGTTTTCTTCCTTTCTGCAGTGCCTGCCCAAGACAGATCAGTAATACGTGATTGACCACCTCCCCCACCCCCTTCGAAAAATCCTGCGTACGCGCCTGTTATTTTTATTCGTGGTAAAGCGTATGATGTAATTTCTAGCTACCTTTCTCACAGAAAACAACTTATGAATGTCAACGGTGTCTTATCTAATAATGCAGATATTCATACCTGTGTTGCACAGGGTTTTGTTCTTGGACCCTTATTTTTCATGATATGTGTTATCAATATTCATGATGTAGTTTCCCTTGAGTCTTTGAGACTGTTTTCTGATGACACTTTTGATTTTGTTCACGATGAAGATTACACTAAGCTTGTTAGCAAGGCACAAGTCGCTTTGTGTCATTTAAAAACTCCAGGGCCGTAGCCTGCGGGGAACCACTGCCCCTCTGAGACTTCACAACTCGAAATGAAAAATTATCTACGCGAGAATAAAAATACTAGAATGCAGAAAAGTTCGATTTCATGATTAGTTTTTCGAGGCCCCAGAACCTGGGAAATAGCATATAAGGTCCCTATTTTCTTAATTTTCCTTGGAGGTCCCCGAACCACCGCCGCTGAAAGATTGTTAATTGTTATGCCCGTAACTCGCACTGACGAATGAACCGCCTTATCAATGCATGATGCACACATTACAGCTGTAGGCTATAAGTTAAAGATCTTCTGTATTTTTTGCTCATTTGGTGCCACAACAAGCTGATATAAATAGCCTATGCTGAAATCAATGAGCTCTCAGAGGACGCTTTCGTCCTTTTGAGTTTTTCAATTATAACTTTTATTCTTCAAGTCTTAGCTTCTAATCACGGAGTCTAAAAAAACGTTAAGATGCAACTCTGGTTGTCTAGAAACTGCCTTTTCAGCCAATGTGGAAAGAATTTTGACAAGTTATAGCTCTACGCTACTCACCAGCCGATGGAGGTCCTCCAAGTAGCACACTAAGAAGGGGGAGGTCCGCTGGGATGACAGTGTCCAGCTGCGGCATGGCACCTGCCATGCCACAGTCAAACGAACAAAACATCTAATAATGAGAATTTCTAAAACATTTGATCACTTCAAAGGTTTGCCAAAGATAGCACCATTTTGTTTTCAAGCAACCTTACAAAGACAAAACAGTTTCAAAGGAGGAGGACCTAAGACAGTATCCAGTTCTTTTCTACAGCCAAAAGAAAATAGAAAAATGCACGAAAAAATGAGAATTATAAACGCATAACCAGTTCAAACCTTTCCCAGACATATCATCATTTTGCTCCTTGGGCCATCTTACGTATGCAAAAACAGTAGATGTGTCACCTCAGCCCTTAGACATATTCCCCTAATAAAATACAAAAAGACCCCAAATAATGAGAATGTAAAATCATTTCAAAGCTTTGTCAAAGACAGCACCAATTTGCACCGAAGCGACCCCACATAAAATGTCATGTCCTTTCTTTAGACCCCTCCTTAGACTGTTAGATAGGATCCAACTGGGAACAAATACCCTAGCTACGCCACTGGACGCTGTTATGAACTGCCCCCGAGAATTTGGCCCAGACTACGGCCCAAACCCGGTTTGATTCCAACAAACTTACTCCCCACCTGAGCAATACCATGAAGAATACCTTTTCGATTTTTCATTTTGATGAGAATGGTGCTCCTTCTTTTCCCAATAATTTTACTCTAAACAACACCAAAATTTGTAGGAGGGCCTGTGCTAAATATTTAAGATTACTGATTGACAATAAGCTTTCATTTAAAATTACTTGATGACCTATGTAAAAGCCTCCTTAAATACAATGACCTTTTCTATCGTTTCAGAACCTCACTTTCTTCCCGTTGCTATTTAGATGCATTATTCTCGCGTCTTCTCCAATATATCCTAAGGAGTCGCTAGTACCTCTACTTTGAAACCTCCTTCAAGTATTACAAAACAGTGTTCTAGAGACCATTACGTATGCTCAACGACGTACAGCCCAATATAAGGTGAAGTTTTACCATAAAGTATAACTTCCAGGTTAGAATGTACAGTTAAGCCCCGAATCCAATTACAACTAGAAAAATGTACTTGCAGGGCAAGTACTAATCGAAGCCCGGAAATTGCAGGCGTTTGGCTTGCAAACTACTTTACACATTTTCTTAACCGAGAAAAGAAGCTTTTCATGCAAAACGATACCTTTGAATGTGGATCTACTTTTGTATTTGCACATTACTAATTTACTACAACAGCCCTTTTATTGAAATAGTTAAGCCGCGTTGAAAATCCCCAAGTAAAATATTTAACATGACTGCGCGGCTGTTCCACGGTACGAAAGAGCATGCGATTGCTCGTTGTATTCAAACGAAAAACGGATGTAATATTCATCCGCCCGACCGCATATGAAGGCTGAAAATCACGTGGAAGAATCTGCAATTCCTACAGTCGAAGCTGCGGTTTCGATTAATGATGAACCTTGTAGAGGATGCTATGAATACAGCGTGATAAGGACTACTGTATGCTTATCTAGTTCCTGATAGCGTAGTGGATTAGTGCTTGGTTTTTCATGCACACGGCCCAGGTTCGAGTTCCTTTCAACGCATGTAATTTTTTCCATTTTTTCTTTTTGGTTATTCAATTTTTGTTGGGGTCAAATGTCATGTGAATTCAGCAGGAGTCAAATTTTGAAAATATTTTGAAAAATGAAGTAATCAAGAAGTATTAACTTGAGGAATGAAC
The DNA here is from genome assembly GCA_009936505.3 of Holothuria glaberrima. Lineage (NCBI taxonomy): Eukaryota > Metazoa > Echinodermata > Holothuroidea > Aspidochirotida > Holothuriidae > Holothuria > Holothuria glaberrima. Next base: position 1,185,211 of record WURT03000033.1, read on the forward strand.
CTCATTGTAAAAAACACCCCCTTTCGTCAAGGAATCAAGAAGCCTTTGGGTTTTGTGGTTAGAAGGATAAATATATGTAATAGTGGAAACACCAAAAACCAGAGAGAGAGAGAGAGAGGGGGGGGGTGGACGAATTCGTCAAGACTGAAAACTTGACTGAATAACGGAAGAAATTCGTTATTTTGACAAATGTGGCGTGTTGAATAATCCAACAAATGTAGCAAAAATCCCATGGCACTGCAGTAATGCGATTTGTCATCATATAAATACGACCCTACAAAATTTAGTCAAGAGCTTTACTGACGTTTACTGTTACCACAAGGGTATAGCGTCCATACACTGACTTAAGAATTCAAGCATTATTTCTAGTAGATAGAATCCGTGTGGACAAAACCTTGTACATAAGTTTTGTGTAAGTGACACTGGACTTTATATGATGAAGCTTTTAATGAAAGTCTGAGAAGTACTAAAATCGTCAAAAAGTAGAGTACTGTGTTATTGATTGGGAGCAGAACTCTTGTTTACAGGAGCCCTTAACTCTAACAGTGTTGTAGTTACCCATAACACAAGCTTACTGAGCCAATTAAGTCAATATCTTTTTGCCCTTTTTAATTTTCTTTACGTAGGAATGCAATTACCTCACCTTTTGCCAGTCATAATATTCGCCACTAGGAGAAATGGCAACGGAGAGAGTTAAGGAACTAGGCTATATTAGCATAATGAAAACGGAAAGAAATTCAGAAAATTGTAAACAGGAGGCCATCGTTTTGCAGTCGAAAACAAAGATTGATAATCAGTGCCGGAAGTATTAAGAAATCGTAAGAATTATAAGATGTTAAGGAAAGAGCACCGCAATTAGACCTAGTGCAGAAATGGAAAAGCTGACAGTTTCTCACGGCATTCGGACTATACTGTGTGTTTGACAGAGGTCTGAATTCGACAAGGCAGCGGTCTCTCTCGGTATGACAGAAAGTTGACAAATTCCTTGAAATCTCAGAAAGTAGTAATATATGCTTGCTAACTGTTTTCCCACTCAGAAAGAAAAGGTTCATTTATTTATATAAGTTATTGTGTGATAAAGCTATCGATTGAAATGCTGTCCGGAATAAAAGTTTGACAGTTTTCTAGAGTCCCCGTCCGGAGATAAGTTAAGTGAAGACAGATTCATTTAAGCCGTCCTCCGTACGTCGCCGTGGACGTCGTAACGTTTGCACGGAATGCCGTACCTCATTAGCGAACTTTTTATTCTTTGAAAGAAGCTGAGTTAACAGCATTGACAGGTCAGACACAAAAGGATGCTAGTATTGTCGTAAATAGCGAAGCATTCCTATCAATCATCTCCCCGTGAACTATCAAATTTTCGGTTTCCATACGAAATCTCGTCAATCCAATGATTTGCCCTTCGTCAGTGGCTAATATTTCTATTCCGTTATTGAAGGTCTCTGACACCGGGAGATAAAAAAGATTTATAAGTTGTTTCTTATGTATGTGAGATGTGCAGATGGGTGAATACTTTGCGTGTAATAATGTCATTTGTTAGCTACATGAGCCTTTCTAATAAAAGGCATAGGCTATGATACTACCTTGTCTTTCTTACAAGAACCTTTTTGTTATTTACAAGTTGGATATTTACTATTCAAATACTTAGTATGAACGTATGACATACCTAGTTGATTTATTTGCAATGACATTGAAGAGGAAGTAAAACTAGGTTAGCCTACTGTTTTGAAGGTTACACTGTCGTTGTGTATTACTCAGTTATGAGCATCATAAGATAGTAGGATTGGGTGTACTAGTTAACACGTTAGGACACTTTTCCACGGTATCCTGCCATTGTGAAATCTCGAGGCTCTGGACAACTTACATTTAAAATATGAAAAACAAAGTACTGAAGCTTATCGCTCTTGATAGAAACTGCTATTGTTATACTTTGATGACTGGATTAGAAATTAGTTACAATTGTGACAAGGTATTCCTGGAAATGAGAGAAAACGACAAGTAAAACCGGCCTCATTTTTATTTAATTTGAACACGAATTCATTTGGATTGCACTTTACCTTCAGAGTAATGGAACTTGGAGAACTGCTATAGACAATTGATATATATTCGTGGGTCGATGACACCTACAAAGTTTCCTGTAATTTGTTTATTACACTCCGTATCAATACAGCTAGTGTACTGTACTGGTTCATATCTTGAATTTCTTTCCCGGCCTTTGCGCCTGTACCAGAACATTCACATTACAGTAAAAGATTTGCTGTAAGTAATTTCAGCCTTTTCAGATTTTGTAAAGCCTTTCGAGATACCTTTTCTCAGTATTGTTGGTTGTAAATTTTGACCAGTTGGTTCAAAAAATTATCAGGGTTTCCATAACGACACTTAATTTTGAGTGCAGTTGACAATAAAATGGGTAGATGGGGTGGTAATAAAATGGGTGGGTGGGGGAGATGAGGGGGACGACATGTGTCATTGGGTTGCTCAATTTAACCGTGACAATTTCATGGTGTAGACTACTGTTACGGGGTGGGGTCGGTACTTATACCTGTTAGGGGACGTACGGCCACCACCCCATTCGACAAGTTGGTTTGGCCGCAGCTGCAGATTCAGAGTGATATGCTAGGGAAATAAGAATGATTCATATAATTGTTGCTAAGTGGCATATATATTATAATTGAAGAAGTTGAAAGCTTTAAACAAATTTACGAAAGATTTGATAGCCTCGAGTAGAATTTGACACATGCTGCAGTGCTGCAGAGAAAGTAATGAACTTTTAAGGAAAGTTTGTGCATTTAGAGGGTGAAGATTTCTGTATTTGTCCATTGCAATTGGTAATTCTGGTAAGAACTCATATTAAACACAGAATAAAGTCAAAGAATAGCAATTCCTTGGGTAAATGAGACTGGCACTCGTCGTGTTGCCCTCCCTGGGTTGTCTGAATCAGTCTATTGATGGAATCAGTCTTTGATATTCATACAAAACTTGACCTGGGCCTCATCATCGTTACATTTTTTCAAGATTGATATTCTTCTGTCCCGCCCCTCCTCCCATGTCAAAAAACATGCCTGATGTTCTACGAATTTTAAAAAAATGGGACCCTCCTGATTCTAAAATGTAAAAAAAGGTTAAAACATTTTTCTTCTCCTCCCATTGAATCTGCAACGTTGTGAGGAATACACACAAGAGACCTCTTCCTAGATGCATTGATTTTCTCATTTAAAGGCAAAAAGAAACTTTCAAGAGTAAAATTTCCCCACATATGATATCCTTGTCACCAGCTGTTGATTACATGAGAAGCTTCTTTGCATTTTTGCAGTAGAAGATTACCTTTAATGGAACCATATTCTCATCTTCGTCATCTATATGTCCAAGATTCTAACTAAACGACACACGACAAGATATTTATTTCGATATTTAGGTTTGTCCTTGAGAAGTGATAAGCTTTTACCAGTAGACAAAAGCCTAAAATGCAAACAATTGTACCCTTCAGTCCTTTTGTTTAGTGTAGGAATGTTTCGAACATGGCGCAGCATAAACTTGAATTTCCAGATCTGGTTTAACCTTCAAGGTGTAACAACAACGAGAAAACTAGTTTGCATTTCTCGTGAAGGTGAAACATGTATTGTCATCATTTTATAGTTGTAGCATGATGCGAATATTTGAATGACATATATGTCCCATGGACTTTGTAGTACAAACATTCAGCTTGAAAATCGAAAATTTTAGCCTGTCTTTTTTTATGGTACTTATCAAGGTCTTTTTCGATTATTTTAACTTAGCACACAATGTACAAACGTTAATTTACCTCTAAGAAGACTTCTGGAGGCCAACACAAGTACCCTTTCACATTTCCTTATGCCTAGACCTATTACTTAATTCCATGCTTCAGATAAGTTGCCGATCACGGATCTTTAAGCATTTTAAGCATTATCTTAATTAAGTTATCTCTCTCTAAGCAAGTGAAGGATTGGTTGGGTTGTTACTGTCATTCATGAAACTGAGGAAACGCTTAGTTGCATTTAAACCCAACGGCATTGTATAATGGGGCAGTTTGTGCATCATAACCGTGTTAATAATTGGAAAATCGCTGATTTGATTTGAATTATAATGACGGACGTTCTTGCGATCAATATAGATTAAAAAAGAAGAAAGGTTGTTGGCAGTTAGGTCTCACTGCAGTAAATAAAACCATTAGGAAGGGATTAACTACAAGTATGGAACACAACTTTAAACTTTGCGTTAGATTATCATTCGTTATCCTATGCCTTTACTCACGATTGTAATTGTTCATCTCAAGTATCACTCTTATACAAACTATAAATGAAAAGTGAAGTCTTTAGGTGACATCATGACAAGATATTCCGTGAATTAATGAAACATTATGGTAACATGAAAACTGAAATCGACGTGCACGAAATGGCTCGGTAAAGTAAACTTTATATCTTAACTCCCCAAGCATTCCTATGCCTATAGCATGAGATTAAAATTTCATTACCCTAAATTTGGGGAATAAGTGCCTCCCAAACTTATCAAAAAGAAATTAATTTTGGTCTGGCAACTTCTTTTAACTTGGTTTAATTTAAAAATGTTTTTGAACATTCCAAATGCATTTTATTACCAAATATGAGATTATCATTGACGATAACCGACGGAAGTCATTGTTTATCGACATAGGCTCTACATTTATGGCAGATTAAATTAAAGACATGTCGTACTGATAACGACTCTGCTGATCTTGCTAGTGGTTGCACAATTTCAACAAACAATGCAAGACATCATATAGATATTTTGGATGGAAAAAATGAAGCACACTGCACGCACGACGTAGATTTCGCACGCGCATGCCATGCGCATAAGTATACTACAGTGTAGTATACTTATGCGTGTATCCCCCTGGTACACCAATCAGCTATCTGTATTTCTCGGTGCAAACTGCAATGATACTCGCTTACCTCCGTTGGATGGAGCGCTTTCTGTTTGTGACGTCATATGAAAAAGGTCTATACTTGCCAAATGTGTGAAATCCACATGTATATTACTCTAAGAACGAATGTGCTTTACTCGAACCAGTCAAGGACGTGCGTCACGTGGCTTTATATAAATTAAAACGTTTTCTATCAAGGGCTCACAGAAGTGAGAGATACTTGTTTCTTCAGATTTTATTTTATTCTCACCCCCAATTCGAAACGTCTCTCTTTTTTCACAGATATAGCTTGCAAAAAATGATGACAGTAATGGAAGCAGATTATATAAAGATTGAAGCTCCATTTATTTAATGTTTCTCTGAACTTACACGTAAAATGGAACTATTTAGCAACAATGAAGAAAGCCCCACGAAATTATTAGAAATTTATATTTTTTTTATGTATTCATAAAATTAAAAGGATCTAGTGTGTTTTACTCGTTCACCAATGATTATTAAAATTTCAACGAGGAAACGATTTCTGCCAGGGACGCATACGCTTCGTAGCTTTCATAAGAAAAAGAAAAGACCCACAGATCTCGGAACAGTCAAAATGAAAATCGCTTCCGCGATTATCATAAATACTTCATTCTTAAGGACACGTTTTTTCATCAGTATTCTCAAGTTGGAGCGTAATATTGAAATCCTAATTTTTGAATCTTTAATTCGTTGAGACAAACCTTTCAGAAGATGTCTTTAAATTAACGTTTGCTTGTAAAAGTACCTGATATTAGTGTAAATCCATTGAGCCTCGTAAATCTCAATAAATTGTGGTAGCTGTGTCATGCTAATGTGTCGTATTGATATCATTACGTGATAAACTTCAAACTTCGTTCTCTTTAAACTGTTCGTGCATCGGCAATTTCAGATTATCTGCAGGAATGAAAGGCAGACATTTTAAACTCCACTTAAATATTCCAAAGATAATTTTCCTCACAGACAAAACGAGTTCTGTCGGGCACTTTGTTATTTCGAGATCCTTTTTTAAGTAGGATAACTGGGATTGTAATTCTCGTTGCTCTCAGGCGTTGTGTTGCACACTTTAGGACTTTTTGTTAAACACATTCGCCAGAGTTCTTAAAGTTAAATTCAGCGTAACACAAAGTCCCTTCGTCTGCTCTTATTTCGTAGAAAGATCGCTTATCTACGCAAAGTGGTTTCCATAGTTTTATGATACCATTAACTGTAAATTCTGGGCAAAGTCATTTAGATCCCTTTGTTCAATGACGTTTTGCATGTCCATGCATACTTGCTTTTTAAGATTCTCTGTGCAATAAATTCGTTTTAAGAAGAGAAATAGAGGACAACTGCCATTGTCACACACCGAAAGCAATGTGCTGTGCCAAGGAAAAGGTTTCAGGGTTCATGACCTTATCATACGTCATTATAACTTTGCCAACCTATCACTGCTATATCTGTTAATAAAAATTTAGCTAGTCATTACACACCTGTGTTAACACATTTTTATTATAAAATCAAATTTGTTGCATGTTTAGCGAATAACAATAACAAATTGATTACAATTCGCAATGTTTGCTTGTTGCTTGTTTATTTTGAAATTCTGCTGCAGCTCTTCTTGCAGAATGGTAGTACTCCATGGGTGAATCCACCGTTGGATATAATTGCATTTGCTTTCACTACCATTCATGTACATACAAATAGCATGAACGTGTCCTGTTGATACATTCAATCCGGTCATTAGCTGTAACAACTGCCAAGATTCAAACCTCGAATAATTGTTTTTCACTTTAGCCATAATTTAAATACAAACGCCAATGCTGTTCTATATCCGTAATAACCACTTCAGATTTTACCAGTTAGCCCTGAAACCCTGTATGTTGTACTTGTTGTGGCCAAAAACCAAAACATCAAATAAACGATACTGAAGAATTGTTTGTGTAGATGTTACAATCTTGTAGCAATCTAGTAAAAGGAAGTCAACTCATCATCTGGTGAAGCCCCGCCCACAACGGCAAACGGAAAAGCGCCTGGCAACCATTATTTTTCTCTTCGCAATCATGGGCTATTTGCAAGTTAAATTCAAGCAACGCTGGACTTGACAAGCCAATTTCACTCCGCAAGTCACAAGTGAGACATATGCGCAATCAAAGTCTGCCAGTGAGACTGAGAGAGAAAGAGAGAGCGTTAGGTTGTTAGATTTGGGATCAATTTGACAGTTTCGATGCTTCATTGAAGTCCAGTGCTACAAGGCTAACCCATATTCTACCAGTCGAGTTAACTAGGTTACAAAGTTTTCAACTTGCGCACTAAAGTGTGCGGTTAAATGTGGTACTGTTGGACACGATAACTGCCGATTGGAGTGATTCACCTTCACATAGAAGCGAGTAAAATCTTAAATAGGGAGTTATTAAGAGATAAACGAAAGGATCTTGTCCGAGATTTTGTTGGAATTCAACAAAGAACTTAAGGTGAAAATGTCCGGATCTGGAGTTACAATGAACAGGAACATCCGATGGTCAGCGCTTCATCTTCTTATATTAACGATCCTACTCTTACCAATATTAACCGCTGCAAAGCCTTCAAACCTCGCTCGTATTATTGGACCACTTAGTAAGTTTTTCGGCATAGATTTCTTTTAAACTTTTGATACCGTTTCTCCTAATAGTTTTAAGTACACAACACAATGATAATAGTCCCAATAGCACTTTTTCAACTCTAAGATGGTCTAGCTCCCATTTTACAAATACGTTTGCTTGGAAAAGGTAAATATATAACTGCATTGTACTTTTCACAGTACTGAATCTTAAAATTTTACATCTGCAGTTTTTTTCTGAGATACTGCCAAACTTTCAGCGAATGGGGAATAAAGTAATTGTGCACTTAATACCAATATAGTTTCACATTGTTTGTTTCATTGCCGATTCAACGAAAAAAGAACGTTTTACGTATTGTTTTCGTTTTTCACATAACAAGTTGCAGGGAGTGAATTTATTTCTCTGTGTGACAAGTTTTTATTATTTTTTTTGTCTCCTCTTGTGACGAATCTGATCGAATCGTGACACTTAATCTTTACTATACTTCGCGGATCCTTCGCGGGTAATCATCGCATACAATATTAAAATATTCAACTTTTCTAATGCTAAGTGTTTAGAAAGGGTCGTGAGCATAGCTAGGATTGCCACTCCAATTTTTCAAGCAGCCAAACGTTTATTTCTAACACCTTTGGCTGCGTCAGACAAGTCATCTTCCTAGGCCTATTTGAAAAATACAACGCAATATAAAACTTTTAAACCCTTTTCTTTGATCTTGTAAACAATATTCTAAATTAGACTTAATCTTAGTCATTTAATTAATCGAAGCCCTTAACTTCTGTTGTAGGGAATGCTTTGTCGACGCACGTAATAGGCAGGACAAATAAATTCAGTATTTGAATAACAGTGGCCGCATGTGTGTAATCGCCAACAGCTACGAAGTTAGGTAAACGACCTATCCCTCCGTAGCATACAAACTTGACACTCAAAAATGTATACCTATTCCTATATATGTAGGAGATAATATCACGCAGTAACTCATGTAGTCGTGTAATTTACGTGATAAAAAGAAATTCAGTTAGAGTCAACACATCCAATCTACCAAGAATAAGGCTGAGTCAAGCGACAAGGATGAGGATGAAGATGTAAAATGGATCTTAAACTGTTTTACTTTTCTTTATTTCCACCGTAAATGATGGAAGCATCCCTCTAAATTTCGAAGAATATCCATCACATATTCAGAATATTTCAGACTATAGGTGTTCATCAGCAAATCCATTTTTAATTGTGAAAAATTTTGGTGAGGAAGCTTAATTACATAATTCGAACGGTGAACAGATCAAACACAGACCAGATGAGCAGCATCAGTTGATTTTTGGGATTTGTTTTTGAACAAAAGCATATTTAAGATCTAAAAATGATTTCATTATAGTCATAACTATGTCACTTATTTTAGAGTAGGCTGTATACGGAAGTCCATTTATTAATTGATTAGGAGCCATACTAAGGCCTAAAAGCAAATGTATCTCACTGTCAAAAAGGAAAAAAAAAAACACATTTTGGTGCACAACACCCTCTCCAAGTGTCTTTATAGATTTTCAAAAGCAGTACCACTATATACATCGGTGCAAAACAAAGTTACAGTCGGCTAAACATGAAAGGATCCAAGGGAGTCTAACTTGCTCTTAGTCTGCCTTAACAATCTTGCCGTTTCCCATTCATCTTTTCTATTCAGTTGAGGGTCTCTAACAAAGATATTCTCACTCTCTGAAATTTGTTTCTTGGTTGGTTCATTTCTATGTATGCCTTAATTTTCTACTTTGAAATCAGTATGCCTTCCATTGTGTTGTTCCATGCAGTGATGGTGGAATGGTGAACCACCCTTCTCTCCTCGGTAGTTACTGTTCATTACAGCGTTCACCCACACTTTATACAGTTTCACCAATACATAGCCCTTCTTTGGATTCTATGCATTTCTTGTCTTCACACTGTATTTTAAACACCAGTTCTCTTTGTTTGCAGTTGACTTTCAAGTTTTGATCACATATCCCACAGCATTCTGTTCAGCTGCTTTTCTCAAATGGGTCTGACTTGAAAAAACATTTTCAGACTTCTCCCTGCTTTTTCAACAACTCTTATCTTCAAACCAACTTGTTTAAACACCTTATACTTACGTTCTTTAACTGGCTATTAGAGAAGTGTGGTATCAATGACCATTGCAGACTCATAGCCACCTTCTCTGTACTTTGCCCTTTTCTTTATATCTCTCCTTCTGTCTCTTTCTTCTCTATTCCACCATGTGGGTCTGCACAGGGGCGTTCTTCCTACTACGTCCTTTCTGACCATTCTCAAAAGCTTGTTTTTGGCCCTCTCAAACTTGTTCAATTCCTTTCCTCTGAGTTATGGCAACTAAGTTGCAGTCTATCTAAGATATATTCGATTTGTTGAGGCTTTCAGCTCTAGATACCCCTTTGAAGTGTCACGCATCACCCTTACTAAGTACTAAGGTACTGGTATTTGTACCTTGGATTTCAAAGATAAAGCTGAGTACCGATGGATAGTTAGTTTATTGGAGATCGGTCTGAGTAATGTGTATGGATAAATTTCTTTTTTCGTGTGGAGCCTGTACCAACCTTATCTATCCAGTCACTTAGGACCAGAGCTGGCATTCTATTCTCACGGTTATTTTCTGCGTAGTCTAGCAGTAACCTGGATGCTTGGGTGAATTTTATTAGCCACTGATCGTATAGTGGTCCCTGTCCCTTTCGCTTCGATCACGTCATAACGGTCTGTTTTTACGATGTACATAATATCGTCATCATAACGAGGGTAGAGTTGGGAAGAAAATTGTCCTTGTTCTAGTTTGTGTAGTAGTTCTTTGTCCCACCAGTTCATAAACATATTAGCGACTTCGTCCGCTAGACACACCCCGATGGCACGTCAGTCCTTTAGTCTGTTTCCAAAGCTTGCCCTGGAAACTGCTAATATGGTTCTTTAAGGTGATCTTGGCGATTATCTTTCTAACTTGGCCATCATCTGGTCCTAAAAGTGCCTTTTGCTGTGGTTTCCATTGTTTTTCAGCATTTTGGTCATTCCTAGATCCTATCATGATGGTGGTGGGGATCTATCTAGTTGGGTCTTCCTCTTGGGGCGATACTTCTCCCAACTCTCTGGCATTTTGATCCCAGTGTCTAAGTCAATGAGTCTAATGGAAAGCAGGAATTCGCCCACTTCAATCTGCTCGGAATGAATTACACTTGACTGTAGCATCTCACAACACCTATCAACAGCGAAGTGAAAATCAATAGATGGGTACAGGGACTTTACGTCCATAGACCCCACAAAGGATTACTCTCTGTTGCATTGTTGTATTCTTGCTAGGAGATCTTCCGTGCTTTCACACACTTTCTCTGCTTCTGTAATAAATGGCTTGAAGAACTGAGACAGAAAGTACGACATCCCGAGGGGGTCACAGCTCCAACAGGTCTTAATGGTGGGGGGGGGGGTCGTCTGATGGTTTGTGATCTTTACGGAGACCATAAATTATTGGGAAAGCATTGTTGCTTGAGACAAAATTTCTGATCCTTGTACTCCCGTTAACGAAAACATAAGCATGTTCATTATGCGTTTGAATTTGTTCTCTACTTTTCCGATCTGTACTGTTTATTTCTTCAATGCTCACCAAATGTTCGCCCACAGAAGCACAGTAAATATCAGGGGTGTCAATGCTGAATCTTCCAGACTTGTCAGTCTGATAGACCAAACACTTCTCTTTTATCTTTTCTCTCAAACTTTTGACGGATGAAGAGGTGCATTTAGCTGTATTCTCTGAGCCTTGTTTCCCACTTAGCAGCTTCGTGTGGCTAGGCATAATGTCAGTGAAACAGTTGTACATTTATATAACATGTAACGTTGATATAGAATTATCAATGATATTTATTTTGTCGTTTAAGTCAGTCCATAGCCTCGTTTCATCACAAGCAAGTTCGCCGGTGGCAGTGAAACAGGTCCTTACACAGCTGTCACAGCATGAAGTCACTGTTAAGTTAGTGTAGACAAACTATCAGTGTTGCAGTTGTACATATAATTGTGCGAAGAACCTACACATCTCTGTTGATAAAGTTTTAGTTACTTCACAGCCTAGTGTACTTTCATCCTCAGGTCCTCAGTCGACTTTTATCGTTTTCGATGACAAGTTACGAAGTGTACATCTTCATGGGCTTCGGTTTGTACTTGCATGCAAGAACAAACATGTCTAGTTAGTATTTTCTTTCAAGAAAACGTCCATTTTCAGTGCACTACTCATCCTCCTATGGGGCTTGAGGATGTACATCACTTAAAACAATTAGTGATTTATAACATAATACTTCAGCGAAATTTGACCAGGGCGAAGGAAGAAAAGAAATTTATTTCAGAGTCCGAGGCCTCACGGACCAATAAATTAATTTGATCGGGAAAACATCAAAAGTGATCTATGTCGCATTATTGCAGAATGGAAACTTGATTAACAAGCCGTGCTCTGCTTACTCTCACCGTTTACTGCAATACTTTGCTAGGAATTATGAGTTAATGCATTCGGAACGATTTTGCATTGAAACTCTTCCCTTAAGTATGTGAACATTTGCTCATTGCGTACTTCAGTTGGCACTGTGCATTACAGTAAAAAAGTAAGACTGTTTATTTTACCGTAGTTATGACCTCGTGTAATTATCTTTTTCTCAAGACAGCTGCTGAGAGCGTCTCATTTTGTTGACAGTTATGCAAATGTTCAATTCCATGGCAATAGAAAAACGAAAAGTGAACCTTAACAGCAAATCGGAAATTCCCTAAGATTCCAAGATTCCATCTATTGCAACATTTAAATTCAGGCTTAGGAACGTAACACGTAGATTACTTTTCAGAAAAAAGTTTGTAAACGTCAAGTGGTATTATCTCTGGAGTGGTAATTATAGAAATTGTAGGAATATATGACCCAAAGTCTACTGGATATATATATATATATATATATGTATGTATATATATTATATGTATATAT
>WURT03000033.1:1205115-1216251 GCA_009936505.3 Holothuria glaberrima
CGTGTCCCACTTGTAGTGAGTTCTTAACACTTCCTAAGCCTATTGGATCATCAAGAACAACACACAAAAAGATTATAGTCGGCAACTAGTAGGGTTCAAAGAAAGAGTTTTCGATAAATCTCCATCTAATATCACCTCCCTCGTTACAGTAACGGTAGCAGAGGTCAACGCTGCTACGGTTATTACAGTGAGGAAACAGTTTCATCAGTGTGTAATGTGTAGTTTCAAACTACACATAACGCAGCTCCGTAGGCCCTAGAAGTGGTAGGAGATCTTTCAGTCAGCTATATTTATTCATATGTCTTCTTAAGGGTTTCTAAGTACAGCCTTTACCTTGATTTTAATGTCTATACCGTCTTATTACGAAAAGCCTCTTCAACAATTTCCATAAAGAATATTCCGTATGCTGGCAGTGAAACAGGCAATCCATGGAGTGGCAAGCCTTATTTGTCTCACCTTCTTTACATACTTCGAGGTTAAAATGATCTACTTGGGACAAGTAGCTACAGGGCAGAGCTTATGTAAGATCACTCCACTGCGTCTACCTTTGAACTCTGAACGATGTCAGTAATTACACATTCAGTTTTTAAGGTCATGTACCTACAAACCAAGTTTGAACTTTTTAAATAATGAAGTCAAAAAGACCTTTCACTTACATTTTATCTTTAACCTCAAGCCTTAGTATCCAAAAGGCATAAATTTAGAACTGTCTTTCCCATTTCTAACAGTGGCGTGTCCAGGAGTTCTCAATACTGGCGCAACTGAATAGTCGGTAAGGGCAGTGGCGGCGGAAAGTCGGCGGAAAGTGGTCGTTAAAATGTGCACTCGTAGGGTGGACTGCCCGCGCCAAGCGCAAAGAGCAAAACCCCTAACGGGTGCTGTCCAGGGTCCCCTCATATGGCCCCTTGTGGAGTCCAGGGACGCAAAATCCCGGCAGGGGTTGGGAGCGAAGCCTCAGAAAGGAAGAGGCATTTTAGTGTTTGAGTTGCAACAGGAAGATTGTTTCACGGAATATAACAATTCAATTATCATGCTCTTCTTTTGAAAAGTATTTAACATAAAATGAAGATATAGTGTATATGAACATATACATAGCCACAACCAGATCGCCACGGAAAGTCGTTAAGTATGCACTTGTGCACCGCGCACATCATAATTTTCCCTCCCTAGTGACAATTTGCTCTTTCTCCTGCTATGTTTTACAAAAGGGTAGAATGTCTCTTACGGGTGAGCGGAAAAACAGACTAAAATAATGCTTCTTCAGCTCAGCAAGCGCAGTTGAACTTGACGCATTGAAGGGTTCATAAGTCGCAACATGGGCCTGTCTTGGTCCAGGCAGGGGGTTGTTATTTGGACCAAGAATAACAACTCCTTGGTCCACGAGTTTCATTATGGTGTAATACTTGAATGAAGCTCTCCAAGTGACCGCCAAACGACAATGAAATTTCACCAAGCTCTTCTCACAATCATCGAATCTGTACAAACATTGAAAGAGAATCTGTACGCACAACTTTCACGAGAATAAAAGAGAAGAAAGTAGATACTACCGAAGAGGAACAGGATTTGTAAGCACTGGTAAGCACTGGTTTATTCTTCGCAAATGTGGTAAATAAATGCATAGTCACCATGGACCGAAAATATGTTGAATAAGTTTGTAAAGATAGTAAGCTCAAATCTCAGTCATCGAATTACGATTGTTCCTTAAAGTATCACTCAGTTAATCCCTTCATGCCCCCGTCCTCTTAACTTGGTTGGAGGTTTGGGGCCGGAGTAGTTCATGTGTATTATTGTGCAACCGAGGCGGATTTAGGGTTTTTTTAATTGGGGGTCCAACACGAAAAGGGCACTCACCCCATTTTTGTACTTGGCATATACGACACCGACAGTATAGTTCAGAGCATATTGACAACTGATGCATATACACCAGAAACCTCTAAAAACGAGATCACTGTGCACTGTCATCTTTCGTGAAAAGTCAACAACAGCCGTTTATCTTATTTTTAATCACACTGAAAGTACTGCACATCCAGGGCTGTAGTTTAAACGAAATCCAAGTGGGATCCTGTTGAGTATCTAGTATTGAAGATCGGGTAGATACTTCCTTTGTCACCCTTTCGGTAGCCGCATTGAATAAGGTACCAAGGGGGGACTAGGCCCCAGGTAGGAACTCAAGTTTGATCTTACCTTGACCTTTTGCTACAACGCTTTTTAAATATTATCTCATCTTCATATCATATAATTGAATAAAACGCCAGTGTTTAATTTCTTTAGTTTTGACCTCTGACATTTGCCTTCATCAAACATCAAAAGTAGCAGGCACAATTTTTTATGGTCAGCTACACATAGTCTTATACAGCTTTACAATATCGTAACGATGTTATGTGAAGTAAAATATTTCTCTCCTTACACATTCCTATAAACAGATCAAAAGGCGACATATACCTAAATACACATACAAATTGTCAGCCGTGGCAAATTTTATATGGATTTGGTGATGCAACTAGACCTAACAGTAGTAAAATTAGTAAAGACATTTTCCAGTGGCTTTTCACAAGGGCCTCATGTAAAAGAGAAAAAAGTTGGGTTTATGCCCTCAATAATGGACTTTATCTTGAGACAAAAGTGCATTTTTGAGAACTAGTATCTTCCAAACGCTTCTCGAGCTATTGAGATGCGGTTTTCAGCTCCTAGACTGCTATAAGAGAAAATTTTCTGCATATTTTGAACCCATTGAATTTTGTCTCGGGCAAATCCCTTTAAATGTTATACCATAGCGTAAAGGTTAACGTAAATACCGACTGTCCTGTCTTTTCTTTTTGAATAATTCAGTAATATGCAAATAGCTAGATATGAACTATTGAAAAGGCACAAAAGCCATATCCTGTTCTTTCTGCAAATGTGTGAATAAGTGTGTTTTTATTCTGCACAGGTGAACCATCTTGAGCCCTGTCACGATTTTAGATACAATAACTAGGATCCTGTGAACACTTCTATATCCAGTTGAAATGTTGGGAGATCATGTTTCCCCTGTAGTCGTATTTCCAGCTATAACCGATAATTACTTCTACATTGCCTTATGGGTTCAAATTTGCTACGAACATTGGCATACGTCGATTACCTCCCGCTGTCTTTTTACAGCAGCCAAAACTTTCTTTCCCTTACCCTCTGTGAAACAGTTACCGTAGAAGAAGAACAAGGGAGGTTAAGACACTTTTCAATACATTTGTTCCGGTATGCTTAAGATTTTCATAAACCTAGCTTCCATGTGGTCGCCTGGGTGGTGACTACCCCCATTGGAATCAAATTAAAGATTTTTTACAGTTTCACCTATTCGCTACGGATCTTTTCTTGTATCTTTCCAACTACTAGGGCGTAGTCTAGCACGATAGGCATGTAGCCAAGGGGGCACATGCCCCCCATTTTTTCAATAAAAGGTTTTGCAATGAAGGAGGAAAACTTTATTACGAAACCAGCCTTTTTGGAATACAAATAAAGGAGCAAAAATGGGAAATCTCGCAACATTTGGCATCTAGAGTCCTTGAAATAGGCAAAAAATTTCAAAGGGGAGGGGGACACCCCTCCCCCTTTTCAGAGTGGGTGCCTCTAGGCCCCATTTATCGACGCCTTGTGAAATAATCATGATCAAAGTCACCAAAAGCTAGATATCTTCATCCTTCGTGTAATCATTAGCAACTGTTGAAATTGTCATGGCATTCGTCACGAATAGCGCTCTTTATTCCGTTGATGTTAACCTAACAACGTTTACATATAAGCAAGTCGTGGGCTGCAAAACAGTTGTTTCTTCATCTTGTCAAAGATGTCTCTTGATTCCATCCTACCGTGGTCATAAATCTGGTTGGAGTTTTAATCCTGACGAAGGGATATTCACATGGTTTAGCACACCTAAGCATCATTTCTATTTGGAAAAGAGGTATTTTAAAACGCGTGCGCAAAGGCCCACATGTAATTATCAGAATGTCTAGTCCATAATTCCTAGGAATATTCAAGTAATTTTGTAACCAAGCCAATAACTATCCTGAAGTAACGTTGAGTGTTTGACTAGCTTAACATGAAAAATCTGTTACCAAGTCTTATTGAGCAAATTATTTTGGCAATGCCCAAAACCACAAAAATGTTCTTACTCAACGTACTTTTCTGCCCTTCAATTCATATGCAAAAAATTTTTCCAGTGCCCTCCCACAAGTAGCTTCTGTAGCCTGTAGTCTGAGTTTAATACCCACACATTAGTGTCAATGAGCTACCTACAATGCATTGGACGTTCCTACTGATCGGAACTTGTACGAATCTGTAGATAGATGTAGTTTTACAGGGAAAATGCATGACAGGGTTTTACACCCTTTGCAACTAGAAACCCACTTTTGACCTCTGGAATTACACGAGGACCACTTTTCAACAATAACTAACAACGAATGAAAGTTCCAATATTGGATTAGCTTTATTATGATGGTTGAGCCATACGAGACAAGTTCCAACATGAAGCAAGTACTAAACCCCCATCTGCCCTCCATCTGCGACATATGAGAAACTATACCAAAAGAATTACTAAGGATAGACATTCTCCGAGGCCCACTTGACGCTGTCCTTGGCCCACCGATTGGGAAACGATGATGTATGGGAAATGGGTGTGATGCTGACAACACATTACTGTGATATAAATAGGTCGCAATGTTCTGATGAGAAGCCATGAAGGAACACACATCAATAGATTCTATGTTTCATGGTAGAAGGATAAAAAATTTGGCAAATAGCAAAATTTCGAACAATCTTTCCCAAAAAAGTTTCTGACAATGACAACAAGTTGCTTTTTGGAGCGCTTTAAAATTCTATTGAGGAAATTAATGTATTCAGTACAGTATTCGGTGAGGTGACAGTATCGAATACTACGTTACATGCACATGTTGTGATCTACTAGCTATGATACTTATTCCTTACGACTTCCCAATTTTTGCACTTTAAAAACGTACTCAGAATGCTTCTGGATTGGTTAACATGGTTGTGGCCAATACAAGTAAGATTTCGTTTGGAGATGTAACAGTGGATTTGCTACTCTGGAACTATAAGATCCATGGCGTATGGGGCCGGGGGGGGGGGCACTGTGACCCAAAAAATTTTGGTGAAACCCAAAATTCGGGCAGAATCTATGGAAATATTCGGGCACAATCCTTAGAAAAAAGTTTTTTGATTCGTTTAAAAAAGATTGGAAAAATCAAGGGAAAATAAACTTCAGCCTATTCCTTGTACTCTTTTGTTGAAAATATCCCCCTCCAAAAATCTGACATCTTCCTCGCGTTGATGATGATTAAACCTCTCTAACTCTAAAATGCTCAACCCTCCACCTATTGGATCATCCTTAATTGGCAAAGAAAAGATACTACTGGTGGTCTGTCTTTCATGCCACCAGATAAATTAAAGCCCTTTTGACAAATTAAAGACGCTGCAAGCATTAAGCGACTCAGAGGCATAGGCTGGGATAATGGAGAAAAATTCTCCGGAATTTTTCAGATGAAAAATTAAAATCATTACTTAAAAAAAAGGAATTCCTGCAGATATATTCAGTTCAAATCTGGCATCAAATGTGGCACCATTTTGCATCTAGCCCACCCTCCTGTGCCAGAATTTTCCAAAGGAGAGGGGGACACCCCCTCCCCTTAGACCCCTCCCGAAAGACAGCGATCAGTTATCATTTCATCCCCCACACCCTAAGAGGAAATCCTGGCCACGCCCTTGGGCTCAGATATTTCGGCAAAAAAGTTGTGCCCCCCAAATCTAAAAGGTTTCATACACCTATGTATAAGATGCAAGTCCTTGTCTTAGGTAAGAATGTAACAGTTTTTAACTTTTGGGACAAAAGGTTCTTTTTGCCTTTAAGTTTTTTTATTTCCTAGCTCGGGAGAGAAAAGTGAATGGAACACGATCGTGCACCTTTAAGGATCCCAAAACTTTAAATATCATGACCGCTACATTCCATTTGTCATAGCATTAGTCATCTTACAAGTCTCCTACCCTCATCCCCCATCGGACATCCATTGAAGATAACTGTGCACAATAAACTCCTAATGATATGTACTGTGGAATTAAAGTTGGACAAATAATAGGAATCATAACGGCTATAGACTCAAAAAAGGGTCTCACTATCACAATATCATTGCAATAAATTCCCTTATGGAAGGGATAGTACAGTACTCATATCTGGGTGTCTTTAATTGTTTTAATAATCATCATGCATGCGTAAATGGTAATAAATAAGGACGAAGCTACCCAGAATATATCTCTTCATTACTAATTGAACAACATATTGCGCAAAAAGTACCCCTAACTGCCTAAAGGATTAGACTGGATAATGTGCCCCACTCACGAATATCAGCAACATAATCATTGCATGACCAAATGAATAGGGAAAATTTTTCACAATTTTTCAGTTTCTACACTTAAAAGTCACAACGTTACACCAATACTACCGTAAACAAGCTGGGCGAAGCATACAAGCTCAGTTAGGTTCAGTTTATTTCTCTCCCTATGCAAGAAAGCTTTAAATTACATACATATAAATATAAGCACAAAAAGAGTATAAACTTAATACACAGCCCAGAAAAAGGTAAGTGACTGTAATTGAAATGCAAAGGAAGGAGGAACCTGAATGAAGTTTTCACTTTTCGAGTCTGGTCCCTATTAAAATAAAAACAAAAATGTGCAATGAAAAAATTATAAAAGAAGAAACAAAAGGAAGGAGAAAGACATCATACAATAAAAACAGAAGAGTATAAATTATAAGCAATGACGAATTACGGTAAGATGATATTACTCTTTATCATACTTTTGAATGAGGTAATGCTTTAGCTTTCTCTTGAATGAGCTAAGGCTAGGAGCCTTTCTTATGGAATCACTAAAGAAGTTCCAAAAATGTACACCTGTAGTTCTTATCTGGGAATGAGCAAAAGAAGTCCTAGTGTATGGGTGTGAGAAACTGCACACATCTAGTAGAGTATGAATGGAAATTGTTCTTTGTTTGAAAGAAAGAGGTAAAATCAACAGGAAGTCTTAGAATACTGTTCCTATGTTTATACAAAACGATTCCTAGCTGACAATTGTGTATGTCGTCCAGGGTGAGAACTTTGTCTTGAGGGAATAGAGGTGATGAATGTTGGTTAAAAGTGACGTTAATAATGAAAGACTGACCCTGATATATGAATTAAATTGCTTGTTCTTGCGACAGATTTGCTATCAGAGTTCTGATAACTCAGTTGAGCACGTTGAACGTCAAGGTCGGAGGTTCAAATCCAGCTCGGAACTTAGTTTTCCATAATTTAGTTGTATCGTCTTTCAATTCCGTCCTATGCGACACCATGTATTTTCTTGACAAGTTACGTAAGGGTTCTTAGCCAATTCTATCTGAAGGCTACTGTCAGATGAAAGTGCTTGCCATTGTTCACCTTGTGCACACAGTTGACTCAGACTGTGAATAGGCCCGTTGTTGTTCTCATCCTTCAGTAGCTGAAGGACAGAATAATCTAGCTCCCCTAAACTTGTCCCTCGAATTCGATCTTCCCAAGGATGCCATGATCATTGCCACTATTGACGTTGTGTCCCTTTACCCCAGTATCTCCCACACTGATTGTCTTGAGGCTCTCCGAATCTTTCTCTGCAGTAGACATTTTCCAAATGAAGTTATGGAAGCAATTTGTGAGATGACCCGTTTTGTCCTGATTAATAACGTCTTTGATTTTAATGGGGAATTTTGCTTACAGACCTCTGGTACGGCTATAGGTACTAAGATGGAGCCCTCTTATGCTAATATTTTTATGAGTATTTTTGAAGATCATTTACAAGCGTTATCTTCTAATAAGCCTTCTGTATGGCTTCCTTTTATTGATGATATTGTTTTAGTTTGGACAACGGGACCCCAAAAGTTCATCGATATTATGCAGTTTGTTAATTCTCAGCATCCTAACATTATAAGTTCACCTATAATTATTCTCAGTCATCTGTTCACTTTTTGGATGTAACTACCTTTAAGGATCCGAATGGTCTAATCAGGTACCGATTTATATGTTAAACCTAGTACTGGCACACATTAGTTCATTGTGTCTAGCAGTTGCCATCCAGCCCATATCAAGCGAAGTATCGCTTACAGTCGAGCCTTTCGAATTTTAAGAATCTGTGACCCTGATACAGCAAGTCGTCGTTGTAATGATCTTGCCTCTTACCTTGTTAAGCTTGGCTATAACCCCGTAAATTTATGCAACAGACTAATAGGGCCCACTTAAATTTCTTCAACGCCGCGGACCAACCCGCCCTTGCTGATGATTCCCCTAAAAGGATTTATTTTACTGTTGATTTTCATCGAGGCTTGCCTAATATTGAGGGTATTATCCAAAAAAAATTCTTTCTCCAGTGTTCCTCTAGAATGAAAGAGGTCACCCAAATCCCGCCATTGTTAGTTTTAGCCAACTCCCCAGTCTGAAAAGTTGTTGTTTAGGGCAAAACTTAGAACCCCTCCCCGTGTTGAGACTCCTTGTGCCCCTTAAAAGAACAAAATCAAACCGTGACAGCTCTGTAAGTTCCTCAGTTATAACGAGTACATTGTCAGTAATGGTTCTGGAAGGAAATATAAATGTCGAAATCTTGGTACTACGTGTGATACTAGGTGGTTTTTTATTGTACTTTTGTCCTATATGTATTGCTCAGTACGTAGGGCAGACTAACAATTCACACATGCGAAGACGGTGATCAGTCCTAACACCATTATGTGCTAGGTCCTATATAAGATGGTGGGCGCTCAAGACAAAAATGGGGTTCCGCTAGAAGGGGGATTCGCCCAAAACTCCTGAGAGTCATTTGTTTTCGCGCCTGCAATCTGCTATGTGGATATTGTAGCAATTGAATTGGAGTAATGTAAAAGTGATGACAGCTGTAGGTATTTTCAGCATTTGTCTGCTTTATCCTTTTCCGACTGTGTGAAATGGCATTCCGAGTGAAGTATGAAAGGAGAGGTCCCTGCCTTATCAAAGACGCTGTTGTAGCTCAAAATCTCTTTGTACCCAAATTAGCATCTCTGTAAAAGGCCTAAGCGCAAGCTGTCGTGTCAGGGGTAGCTTGCCCCTGTTAAGAACTTCTACAATAATGCAGAGGAATAGACCAAAAGTAGTGTGTAGGTCAATGTAGAAATATTAAATAGTATACTACCAGCAAGATCACGAAAAAACGACCTCTAGCACTTACACCGAATCAAACCAATACCAGGGATTGGGTTAACCAACTATCTTTGCAACTTTGCGGTGAATTGATGCATATTAATAATTTACCCGATCGAGTGTTAAAAAGAGAATTCATTTGGCTATATGAGGTCCAACTTCATGCAAACTTTTTGTCATTGCGCAGAGGAAAATCCTTAGAAATAGGCTGGCTTCGTTCTTGTTTGATTATGAGGCTCATAAGGTACTGAACAGACATTTCACAAGGGTTAGAATTTCTTTTCCTTGATATTTCCCGACTTGTTTAACAATCAGGACAACTTTAGCCAAGAAATAAATCGCCAGTGCTCTGCAAGCGATATTTTTGCCATGATATCAACATTATTTTTCGGGAAAGCTGTCCCCCCATTAGACTCCCTGTACGCCTACAATAAGAACACAACACTGAATAATATACAAATTCTAGACTACGTATTATCTAGTTCATAGAAATCAACTTTCTTTTTATTAAAATTCGGTAATTGTTACTAGGAATATCTCTTTAAATCAGAAAGTATGTAGTCATCAGTACGTAGTCCTAGCTATAGCAAAGTGAGCAGATTGTTCCTTCTAGCCAAACAAGTTGAGAAATACATATATAGAAAAAAGATCGTTTTTCAACTACACAAATTATTTTGACATATCTATCGTGTTATATTCTAGGATTTCAATACAAATAAAGCAGTGTTTAAAGCATCAAGCAAATGACAAGTGCCGGCTAGAAGTTGCAAAATAAATCACGATATACGGTATTCATTTTGTACTAATATTTTGTTTGTCATTGCATAGTTACTACTTTACAATAAATGTTTGAGCAGCAAGCTACCACTAGACAGCTCACTGGTTTGAACATATTTTCTCAATGTTTTCTGAATTGTAAAGGAGACACTGATAAAGAACAGAGAGCTCACAAATTTATCTTTAAAATGAGCGAGCGCCCTTGACAACGAGAATGGACCTCTTTTGAAAATGTAAAGAATGACCCAAATCTCATGACTCATGTGGCACATCTTAAAGTAAAGAATGGCTAAGATTTTATAAAGCCTTCATCGGCCTTTTGGCATAGATCATGAGTACTATCTGTTCTTTTCAGCCAGTCAAGAGCGGGACCACGCATGACAGACCCTTGGTCTGAGGGTCGAGAGGTTGGTCAGTTAAGTTTATGTCCTTTCGGGTACGTAGTTTTATAAAGAAGCAGAACTTTTTCGGGAGTAAACGTTTGGTTTCGCCCCTTAGCTCTTCGCAAGAGAGTCGAAGGGACTTTGGTTAAAGTAAATTTTATAAAGCCTTCATGGGCCTGCCAAGGGAATAGGTTTCAATGTTAAATATTGCTGTACTTAAAACAGCGGCGTATCTGGGGTCACTTGTCGGGGAGGGGGGCTAAAGAGCACATTTCCCGGTGAGAACTTTACCAGCCCGGCATGCAAAGACTCTACATATTATTCAGAGGCTGAGGATTATTCAGGTTATTCAGTATGTTGCGTGATCGCCGGTCTCCCTCCCCTTTGAAAATTTTTGAAAAATTGGGTGTTTTTAAAAAGCAATCTGGTGCCACATTTGCTACCTTTTGAGGTAAAATTGATGTTAAAAAATTTCCCCATTTTTAGGAACTTAAAAAAAAAATCGACATCAGTGAGGGGGCATGGCCCAATGCATATATGGCCCAATCCTCCCCCCCCCCCGTGTACGCCATTGAGCCTAATCAGGAAATGGAGCGATGTCGAGAATACCCCTTACATGTAAACATGGAGATGCTTTTATATCGTTGTTAGATTTTACTGCTCTCACTTTCGACTTGGCTGCCACCTCATCCCTCTCTGCTTACATGAACCCATAGGCCTACTGCTTGATGGCACATGAAAAATAAAATATTACTGTAAGAACC
>WURT03000033.1:1216351-1227226 GCA_009936505.3 Holothuria glaberrima
CATCCCTCTCTGCTTACATGAACCCATAGGCCTACTGCTTGATGGCACATGAAAAATAAAATATTACTGTAAGAACCGCTCAAAAGTTACCCCAGATTCCGAATTACTGTGTTTCCATGGTGTCTCTCTTTGTCAGGTACACTAGAGTGGCTAGGCAAAATTCGATTTAACGATGAACTTTTGAGTTGATAGGTTAGGGAAAGGGCACTATGAAAGTTGGAATTATATGATAGTAAAAGAATTCCTTACAAAAATATATTTCTGTTTGCCATGCGGCTAAACCGGTCAATTGCATTGTCTAAGTCCATTCTTTCTGTCATTTCTCTTTCAATGGAAAGTAATGTTAAACTGTCTAGCCGTTCCACTCCCATTGTTGACCTGAGGTAGTTTTTAATGATCTTGAGTTTGCTAAATGGCCGCTCCGAACAGGCTGATGACACGGCTATGGTTTCAAAGATCCGATAAAGTAGCTTAGTTTCTTTCGTTTGGAAAAGTGGTTGACTACTGATTCTCTGGAGTACGGTATCAGTGCTGTACATAGGGTACCATCGGCATAAGATGTTACAGATGAAACGATGGGAATTGCTAAAAAAGAACCGTTAAGAACTTTTCGCTGCGCTTATCAGACGTACATTAATCGGAATGGAATATATCAACTTGTGACTTTCACGGTTTTAATGAAAAGAGGCAGAACTTGTCAGTCTCTCTGATCTGAAGCTAAATAGCCTAATCTCCTTCCCTTTCACTCATCTTCGTTTCTCTTTCTCCCCGTTTCTTCCATTCTTGTTTCCTTAATTTGTCCTTTTTTAAAACCCGGTGGTTTTAGCTGATCTTCCCGGTCGCTACCGTCAGGGGACACTTTGCCTCCCTGCCCCCGCCCCACGGCCGATACGCTACTGACTTAAAGAACACATTGTTTGCCGAACAGGGAAACTTTTTAGAGTAAACGCCTCCTACTATCGTGTGAAATGTCTTTCCATACCGTCCAGATCAAGATCAGTTTGACCAGATATTTGTTATAAAGTATATTTTACAATGAACATAAAACTCTCCGGAGAGTTTTCTTTGTTCGTTGAAAGATTTCAGAAGAAAGTTTATACGCATTGTTCCTCTTCTTTACTTGCACAGGCTACACAAAAATTTATAAACAAAACTATCAGAACGTAAAGAAGAAGAGAAACATTTGCTCTTATTTATGATTCTGACTTTGGTGGGCTTAAAATAACAATATTCATTTAATGATAGAACACCATCTATCCCGTATTTTAATCAATTTGGTATATCTAACAGTAATGACGGTTTGAGATATTTCATTCCCTAAGACAGTGTATCCAGGTTTTCTATCAATGACAACATACCTTTACTGCCTTTACCTGAAAAAAAACTATTTTGAAAGATTTAAAAAGTTCCTACGCCCTTTCTGTTTGTCGAAAATTTTGAGCAGTAATACCTGAAAAAAGTTTACCTTAATGCAGAGAAGTAATCTTTTTATGTTCATGTCGTGAATATTAACATTGGCTCCCTCCTGTGAGGTTAATCGACCCTAAACGACTCATTCGATCTGCACATATTCGCGACTGCTTCTGACAGAACAACAAACGAAGATAATGCTTTAATAACTTAACATATTTAACTGCTACAAAATCCATGTTGAGTCTCAGTGTCCCTCGGGGAAGTAGCTCCTTTTGAGAGCAAAATCCTTCCCGAGTAATGGTTTCGCTCTTTGGCTCTTCGCCAAAGAGGAAACTTTGGAAAAAACATAATAGACTGATTGAAAAATCTGACATATAACGTACCCTTTTCGCATCATATCATTTGCATCAGCCCACCCCAGCACCTAAGAACAAGGCTGATTATTTAACGGGGTCAAATCATGTCTAGATATGGCACGATATGCGTCTATTGGGGGACTTACCCATAGCCCGTTAGCTTGAAAGATGAATAGGGGCGTATGGAGCTGAGGAGGGGATTTAAAAAAAATCTGTACACAAGAAAATTCCAGGACGGAGCATGTTTTGCACAATATTCGTGATGTACAGAGATAATGCTAATTGAAAGCTTTTCGGAAATAAATCTCACTTGTAAAATTGCATAATGCGACAGAAGTACACCAGAATTTAGGTACACATCAAAGAATCCATACCCATTGAGAACATACATAGATCAAGTGCCAGGGTGGCTAACCACCATCGGTAACAACAAGTGTGTCGTGTCCATTCCTATCCATCTGATGAACGGATGTAAACGCCAAACTTAATTCTAGAAAAACAAGACAAACTACGCCATTTAAGGATGGACATTCAAATTCCAACCGCTACAAAAACCTTGCAGGATGTCTTCATGTCAGCTGGTAAGGAAATGGGAGGGGAGTTGGGGAATACTAGGTTCACGGAGCGGAACTATGATAGAAGTTAATACCACATAAGTCTACGCATGGGAGGTTTTACTTCCTTTGAAAAACAAGCTTTCCTCTAGAACAAACAGGTTAATCACTGGAGCAACTGATCACATTCACATATTACATATTTTACCTTACCCACTAATGCTCTATGAGGAAACTGAAAAAAATCTGACTAGGCAACTTCATTCGATTGGACGAATGGTTCTCCTTCTGCCAATTTCCAACTGTAACCACCACTGCATAACAAACGTCAAAGCGCTTTTCAGTTTCACTAAGTTATAAATCATTCTTATGTTGCAATAGAAGCCAAGGAAAAGTTTTTTTCGGTTGCATCCATCTACATTCATTTCGTTTTTTTTCCTCTGTCAGCTACCTCCGTTGTTGAAATGAACTTTTGTATAGAGGGCGGTATTTTAATTGAAGAAGTTTATTTCTGCCGAGGGATCGCATGGCGGTATTAAACGTCTAAACAAGCGTCTGAAAAGTGGAATCGTAGTTACTTGAACGGAAATCGGCAGAGGGGAGCTTTTCTGAATCACTCCTTTGTCGCAGATTGAAGGAGACCGTAGAGCGTTTCATGTTCATTATCTCACTGATTCTGAAACAGAGGTATCTTAAAGACTGGAAGAGAGCCATATGTTATATAATTGTGATTTTCAATTTTAAAAGTATTCATTTCACATTACCTTCGTCAACTTGGAGGAAAGCTATCCGAAGCGTGAAGTGTGGATGTCCTGAGTATATCTTCTGAGAGTTACAGATCTCCTTTTTAAAAGGAGCTATAGATCATTCGATTCCAGAATAATAATTCCTTATTTCCTTCATCCTAAGAGACAAAAGTAGTGACCGTATGGTGAATGTAAGGCAAACGAAGTTAACTCAAAACTGTGAAGTGTTCATGATTATGCTGGAGGAGAACATGTGTTTGACCATGATTAGATGATTTCTCTTCACGACTTCCGTGGTGAGAGCAATAGCCCGATGAATTCCGGACATGTGAAGTTTTTTTTGTACTCTGTGTTTTGTGCGTAAAAGCGATCATACCTTAAGCAAACTTATATGTTGATTGTCATCTTATAAACATGTAGGCTCCACATAAACAGCCTAATAGAGAAACATACTTTGAAAATGGATGCCTTTAACCATACCAAACAACTGGCGGAGGCGGAACTCAGTAACCTATCGCTAAGACAATGGATTATAGCTGTAACTTTTGCAATATTAATGATTGTTGGGTTGTTGGGGAATACTTTAGTGATTATCATTGCCTGTAAGAAGCCCGTGGCTGCACGAAACAGTACAAGTATCTTCATTTTAAATCTCAGTATTGCAGACCTAGTATTTCTTTTGTTCTGTGCACCTTTCACCGCGTCAGTCCTTACAATGGACTTTTGGGTATTTGGTCGATTTATTTGTAAAATGTGGAACTTTGTGATTCTGTCGTCCATGCTTGCCAGTATCTACACTCTCGTTGTTTTATCTTGGGACAGATATTTTAAAACGATTTTCAGAAGTCACGCGAACAGTCTTGGTAATCGATGGGGTCTGTTTGCAGTTATTATAATTTGGATCATAGCTGCTGGATTTGCTAGTCCGTGTCTCGTCGTATACGACATAAAGCAAATAGAAAATACGTCAAAATATGTCTGTTACGATAGTCTTTGGAGCGATCAGTTAAGACAAAAGCCTCGTTACCTTTTGTTTTTGTCTGTGGTCGGTTACGTTGTGCCTTTAACATTTTTGATACTGACTTATGCGTCTATCGTCAAAATTACCTGGAAAGCATCTCGAATGGGACTCGATAATTCAGTCAGAAAGTCGCGAATACAGGTTACCATCATTATAAGCGTCATGGTGTTAGCTTTTGGAATCTGTTGGCTCCCGCATAATGTATTTAACATCTGGGTAGCTATAGCGAAAGATAAATTTCCCTGGACGGATGCAACCTTTCGATTCAAGATTGCTAGTTGGTGCCTGACGTCTCTCCACTCTTGTCTGAATCCTCTTGTGTATTTTTGTATGTCCAGGGTATTTCGTCAAGCTGCTAAAACAATGATCTTAGAATGCAGACATCCACCACAGAAAAAGCGCTTCAAGACACAGAAACCCAACGTTGCCTTGCGGCAAAGGTACCGCAGAATTAGCTTAACCCATCTTTCTGCGCGGTACAAACATAGACCTCTGTTCTATATTTGACTTAACGTCAATTGACATTACGTTAACAGTTTGATCAAGGGCTATTGTAGTTCAACCGTGAGATTGGTGGTGATCTGGACGTGAAGTCGGGTAGTCATCCTTTTGTAAAGATTACAGGGCAACACAAAAAAGACGGCAAATTTTCATGGCGCTACAAATCAAAACAGAAACAAAGAGGAACTGGGAAAGATTTCTTCATAAAATTGTGTGCTTTTTCATAAAATTGTCTGTACGGATTAAAATTTATTTCTAATGCAAGCCTACGTGTTTCAATAGATGAATTATGTGCGACTGATACGTCGCTATTTCAAAACGGTTCACATGCTTAAAACAAGAATATAAAAAACAAACAACAGAAGGAAGCAATGGTATTAGATTAGCATGTCCATCAGACTTTAAGCTGTGTTCAAATAGTCATGTCAAAAAGACTATTTTGTCTCAGTTTTTAAGCAGGGAGGATTTCCGATGTTTTCTTCGAATCTAACCATATGACGGTAGAAGACTTTGTTTACATAGGAAATCCGATCTAATGTCAAAAGCAGATCCTCATCAGTCTGTAAACGTCTGATATCGAGAAGGATTGAACCGCGTCACAAAAGGATTGAGAAGTGTTACAAATTTTACCGTTATTTATGGCTTGATGGTTGCACTGCTTGAAGGCTCAATTTACCGCCTCATGAAGCTCTCTCGATGATCCAACGAGTTTTGTCTCTAAAGATTAGTGATGATAATATGTGTAATTATAGACTATATGAATATAAAATGGCATCATTGCAGTAATTTTAGGTAAATACAAACAGCACCAGGGAACTGGCTACATGCTTTCCACTTCAGTTGATAATGTTGTAATTTAACTTGAAGATACAGAATGTTATCAGTGCCTTGCATGATGTTGCCAACAAAATATAAAAGCCTTTTTGGTCGGTTGTGGAAACTCGGGAATGGGTCATTTTAGCCTCCTTTTATGACTTTCATACCTAACTTTTGTATTTCCCTAAGGGCTAGAAGAGAACTGTATGCCTTCTTCAATCTGGCAATAGATTTCCTCCTTTGACCATTAAGTTTGAGACTCTATCCTCCACAGCATCACAAAGTAACTCCGAAGAACTTCTCCACTAAGAAGTTAAGGGGTGGGGTACTTACTTTGCACTTATTGGAAGACCTTCTTCCAGACCTAATATGCCGTTTCTGAAACATCCCAGTTGCCTATTGCCCTCAACGCCTAACTCTCGTTTATCAGAGCATCACTAGCAACAATTATATATATATATATATTTATATATAAATATATATATATATACCCCGCTAACACAAAACATTTTTAAAACGTGTAAAGTGGTGTTATAAAACGTTTTAAAACACCACTGTGACGTTTTAAAAACTTTTTTTGTTAGCGGGATGTATATATATATTGACATTTTGTCAGGTAATGATGAACAAAACACCTTCAAACCGAAAAAATAGGGGTAGAGGCTACAACCCCTGCCCCTCTCCCCTTCCATTGTTCCGATAGTCGCAGTTTTAGTTTCAAGTGCGACATCCTGGTGATTTAAGGCTTTCAATAGTTTCAAATGCTTGCAGTTGTTGACCAGAAATAACTCTAATTTTAATCATTCATTGATATGTGTTATCCAGTGATTTCATTAATGGCGCTATTTTTGGATCAATTTCTTAAATCCTTATGCAAAGTGACGAGGTATGACCTAAATGAACCCCTAACAAGAATTTTGTTTCCATGTGACTTTCGAACATCTAGGCGCACGTGCAGTTCTCCCAGTTTGCTTTAAATCATTACCAATTGAATGTATAACCTACATTTTGCTACGATCGATTTCCCTTGGTTACCAGGAACTCTCTATGTCTCTCTCTTTTGATCCTCCAAAAGTGTAACAGAGTTTTCCTTGTCAAACTTAACAATTTTACAAGGATAAAAAAACAAAATATCGAAAAAGTAAAGAAAAGATTCATTATTTGATGAGCAAACTCATAAAAACAACTTTAGACTACTACTGTATTTACGAACTAAGAATGCACTTTGCAGGAATGTTAAACGGCACAAGCGGCCTTCAAAACCTCAGTTTGAACCATCGAATATGTTTCTAGTCTCCTGTGATTTGCCTGAAAGGGGAAATGCAGTCACTCTACTTTGAATTAGTGTAGTAGTCTATCCTATTTCATGAATGGCTCTTGAGAATCATGTGACAATATTCTTCTCACTGAATTGTGAATTTTATAAGGAGTAGCTCCTTGGTTTACCTTAAATATGCAATTTTTAAGTCCTTAAATATTATGAAAGCTAATGTAAGAGACATAAAAAGAAATTTTAAGATTTAGCTGTTGTTTTAAAAATAATTTTGGGACGACTGCTAATGCCCTTCAAACATCGGTGGAAGTGTAAATCTCACTTAAGTGCTTGTTTGATTTATGTAAGGAAACATTATAAACGTTAAAAATAGCCACAATTCCCATCAGAATCTTTCACATATTGACCATTTTACAAGGCAATTGCGCTGTTTGCACCTCACTCTTGAATACACATAAGCTGCCTAATGCCGATGTAAATTTGTGACGTACAAAAAAAAAGACTCGTGAGATATGTCTTATGTAATTCTTCGTTTGTTAAACCTTTATTTTACGGACAGTTTTAATGCTGGTATGCCTTTAGGAAGTTTAGGGGCTGCTTTTAGATCTAGCTGTCTACTGCTTCAAGAATGTCTTAATTACACACCGAACTAGAAACCAGCTAGTTAAGTAAGTCACAGATAATTTAAAAAAAGATTGACAAAAGATACACACTTACTTAATTGTAACACTCTAAAACATAATTTAGCTAATAAGTAGTCTAAAATATAGTCAAACTTTGAGAATGTTCATCCTGCAAGCTTTAAAAGATATTCAAATGGTTTCAACAGATTTTTCTAAGACGGAACTTCATCTATGACTGTTGAGCAAAGCACCTGTTTTGGTTACATGTCCACTTATCTTTAAAGTGGTATTACGTGATGTTGTATCTATGGATACTGAAGTAAAATTAGTGTCCAATGATTGGACCATGGTCAATGTTGAGTCACTTTAAAGACAAATATCTGTCACCCCAAGTATGACTTTATTTGGAGTTAAGAAAAGTCTCAACTGGTGATTGCTCCTTGATTGACATCAGACTTACAAAATTCGAAAGATGCAGAGTAGCTAATATTACGCAGCATGCACAGAGAGTGTTCTGAATACAAATTATGAGAGGCCTTGTGCGGTCACCAGGATATCGCCTTACGCAATAAAGTAGGTTTGTTTTTGCACAAGTAGAAGCTAAAGACTGTGGTGGGCGGGGCTAGAAGTAACTTAGTTGGGAGAATTGGAACTGTCTTGAATGATGAGAATATGTCTTTAATGTGCTGAGTTTCCTCAAACCAAAAAGACCAATTAAGAAGATTTTGGCCGCTCTGCAAAAGTGTATCCCGCTTGCATCTGTATTGGTTGCACTCGTAATACTAACAGAAAGATGTTATGTTGACGCTCACTACGAAGGCTGCTTAACATTCTGTCTGGGTAATTCAAATTTTTCTTTAAGATCAAAAAAAGATAATCGAGCAACAAACCTGGTTGCAGAAAAAGAGAAATCGCCTATAGAGAAAGGTTGTATCACAAAGTAAGTATTTGGAATTAACTGCCAACATATTTTTTAATTTAGAAATGACCAGATTTTCTGTGGCAATCGATTATTTTTATATAATGTACGTTTATCCGGGTCTATCACGTTAAGCTGTTAGCATAAAAAATCATTCAGGTCTGGAGCAATTGGGGAATTGAGAATGTAACCATGGGAAGACGACAGCTCCGAAGA
Organism: Holothuria glaberrima; assembly: GCA_009936505.3. NCBI lineage: Eukaryota > Metazoa > Echinodermata > Holothuroidea > Aspidochirotida > Holothuriidae > Holothuria > Holothuria glaberrima. The sequence goes on from WURT03000033.1 coordinate 1,224,790, forward strand.
AATCCCTTTCCACTGTGATGACAATTTCTTTTAAGAAATTGACAAGACGGGGAAAGATGAGACGTAGGGAAGTGGTGGTTATAAATGTCGATTACCCCAATTTGAATTAATATAAAATGGTATCCAAATTCATATGTAGGTATTTTGAGTCATTTGACAACACCTTTTTCGTCTCTTTATTAAAGTTCCCTCAATAACTCATTGTAAATTTCATGCAGAATAACATCCAAAAACACGTTTGAAGCTTCATGGAAGATACCGTATTTTCATATTTAGGCTGTTAGGCTGGAGTGACTGCATATTTCGTTGATGCCGGGTCTTTTAGGTTTCAATTTAGATTTCAATTTATTTGAAGGGGATATGGTACTCCTTCCTTCTACCGAAAAAAAAGGGGAGCATGTCCGAGCATATTGAGGAATAACCCTAGAGTACTAAATACATCTGATGACTGCACTTTGATTGACATTCATTCAAAAAATATTGCGTCACTCTGGTTGGTCAACGATGATTTGTACAGTCAATCGTATTCCCAATTGAGCTCACACATAGTCACCTTGTATGTATATATATATATATATATATATGGATTGATTTCAATTTCATGATCGAACAGTTAACACAACTTTCGACCTATTCATTCATAGTTCGATCTACCATATTTCGACCTACTATATATATCTATCTATATATATACATATATATATATGAATGGAGAAAATTTAACTCAGTGCAGGCTAGGTACTTTAATTTTTTCTTAGAGGTGTGTTAGACAAGTGCTTTTTGTTTAAATTGTAGGAGGGGCTTAAAAGTAAGCCTAAAATAGGGAGATTTTTACTGTCTAGGATGTCTTATGAGAGCCATAAAATGTATTAATTTTATAACATAACATTCAACCACAAACCTTTTTGAAGGTAAAGCATTAAGTAGGGAATTTATCTATGACCCACTCTTAACCCATTTTTAAAAATGGAAAAAGAGGTACTCAAATATTAGACTGAAAGCTTCCCAACAAATCCATCTTTAAGAAACTAAATAAGTTAGTTGTAAGTTTTTGCTTAGATAGGTAAATACGCCTAGAAATAAAGCAGAGATTAAAGAGTTTCTTACAAAAATGAAAAATGAAATGCACTTTCCCGTATAAACGTGTCTGTAGAGTGTAACACTGGGGAATGATTACATAGACTACCCCCTAGTCAAATGTTGGGAGATATATCCCAATCCCCAGGGATCTACGCCCATAAACCCAGGAAAACCCCCCATCCCCCAAAAGCAATAGTACCGTAGTATTACGGTATGATCAAAGGATGAATGTAATAGTTGTCATTCCGTCCCTGTGAAAAAGAATATGTATGTTTAATCGTTTAAAAGATCTGTAAACAGTAAAACCTTAGACAACACAACACAACAACTTCATTTCCCCGGCAGCGTCGGGCAAATCTCGAAAGCCCTCATGTATTTTGGGGTTTACTTTGTTCGAATGGACTCACCATATTTGGTTTCTTTCATTTTTTTATTTTTTTTAATAAAAGTGTGTCTCGAGATGATTCGTATAGCACAGTTTCTGCTCTCAAGAAAATGAGTAAGAATGAGTTTCGTAATAACAATAACCTGTCTAAACAAAGCTTTTATTAAAATGGTAAAAACATGTCTCACTTTAGGCTAAACATATTTTTAAATGCATTTAATGCGTCGGTGTATACAAAATTTAATTTGATTGTTTACCATGTCTCTTCCCATAGAATCTTGATGTAATTTCAGAGTGTGTACATGGTTAAAATTGACTGTCACGCTCTCCCATGTTTAGCCACTTCATACACTCTACTAAAACTGGTGCAAAATGATTATTTTCACAAGATGATTTATTGGAATTTTACACTTGTAACGCAAAGATGAAAGCAAAGCTAAACAAAGCTAAGCATTCTCGTTGTGTCGCGTCTTTGCCTTTTAGGAATAAACAAGCAATCAGAAAAATAGATGTAAAAGGGCCTTCAAGTGTGGAGAGCAAATTCCATAAATAAAGTATAATTTACTGGCGTCAATTAAATCACGTAAACCATTGAGAATATTGTAAGAGCAAAGACAACGGTATCTTGAAAAGATGAAGTCTTTGCAGGCTCACGTCGCAATTCGATTTCATCAATCAATCTAAGCTGTCAAAACACCTTTGCTCATTCGGAACTTCGTGAATACCACATACGAAATATACCATTATATCACATCTATCGCTCAAGGTAGGCTAAAAGTCAACCTCTATTGCTACTTAAATTTCTACAGAGTGTAACCAGGGAGCGGCAACTCCCTGATGTAACAGCACTAACGGTAGAACTTTAGAAAGCACACTGTAAATGTTCAGTGCATGCATATATATATATATATATATATATAGACATATTAGGTTGCGTGTGTTGGAAAAGCAAATATATGAAAACAAAAAGCG
>WURT03000033.1:1253334-1265053 GCA_009936505.3 Holothuria glaberrima
GGACAGTTGAATGGGACCCGCACGATCTGTGTCCCGTATGTAGAAGCTGCTCTCAGGAGTCTAGATGCTCTGTGTGCCAAGATTGGAATGAGGAATGGGCCTTTTTGTCCCAGTGGAGAGATGAAAAAGGCAGAAAACAAGCCAAAAAGAGGGCTGATACTTCATCCAGATCCCTGTGTAACAGATCTTCGGGATCAGCTTCTTCTGCCAAGGCTCATTCAAAAAAGGATTCTGGTTCTGAAGATACTTCTGGCTTTAAGATTAAGATCAGAAGGAAAAAGAAGGATTCATTGGCCTCTGACAGTGTCGCCAGTTCTAATGAGGGTGCCTTGCTCTTTGTCAAGCCTGCCACTGCCTTTGCGACCTCCGTGAATACGGACGATATAGGTCGGCCGCTCCGGCCCTGCAGCTTACGGTTCCGGTGTCATCGGTTCCTTCCATCCGGGCTTCTCAACTGTCTCCTTCAGTTTACACCGAGGCCTGTGCTCCTTCAGATACGGTTCAGGTCATTGACCTTTCGAATATTCCAGGGCCTTCCGGAATTAGCCCTGTCCAAGGATTTACTTCGGGTGCGGAACCGTCTACTTCTCAAACCCAGCAGGTTCAGCTGGTGCTACAGTCTGACTCTACCAGAGGAAACCTGGGTTCTACCCAGAAAGTTTTGCAGGGAGAACCGTCTTTAGTGTCAAGAGACCTTGTTTTTGCCTCGGATTCTACCGCTGTAGGAACCAGAGATTTTGAAGGTTTTCCAGTTCCCGCTTCAGAGGACCGGGTGGATAATCCGCGGCGTAGTCGATCTCGTTCGAGATCTAAAAGGAGTCATAAGAGCTGTCGCCGCCATCGTCGGGCTTCGTCGTCATCTTCCTCCTCTTCACGCTCTCCTTCTCCGAAGCACAGGAAGAGACATCACTCTATGGGCTCTGGAAATTCAGAGACTCTATCTCAGATTTTGAACTTATTGACTTCTATGTCTCGTCCCTCATTACCTCAGGAGGGTTCTAGGCCTCGCCAATCTCAGAGCCTCTCGGCCACAGATTCGGTGGCGGATCCATACTCAGGTTCTCAAAGCCAGCCTCAAGATTTAGACCTATCGGCGGAAGGTTCACGTTTTTCAGGCTCAGATCATGGACAGGAAGGTGTTGATTTGCTTTCTGTTTTGGACGACCATGCCTCGGATGGCAAAGCGGGGGACTTTGATTCAGAGGATGAACCTCTTTTTGGCACGGACATTCCGGCGGAAGTTTTTAATAAAGCCGTTATCATTTTGAGACAACAATTAGGCTTTTAGTCTTCTGATCAATCTAGTGCCACTCCGTCCAAGTCCAAGTTGTCTTTGAATAAACAATCCACTTCTATCAAGGCTTCATTACCTGTTGACGCCGAATGTGAGGATCGTTTTAAGGCCACGGCTGCTTCGGCAACGGCAAACAAGTGGTCCGCCTTTTCAAAATCACAGTGCACCTCCTTTAGGGTGGAAGAAAAAGAGTGGCAGGATTTGTTTAAAACTCCTCCCGTTCCTCAGGCAGCCGAGGACTATCTTCGCTTGGTGGGCTCCTTAGACTATTTCGGGAAATTAAAGTCCACTACGGGTAAGCATGGTCTCCGTGCTTTTGGACAGATTGACACAGCGGCCCGAACTGGCCATAAGTTTTTTTCTGCCTTATTGTTGATAGCCGAGGTTTTGATGAAATCTTTGCGGTAGACAGGTTCTTCCAAAGTATCTAGATGAGATACAGCTACTTTGGTTAGTTTGATTGGCCCCATAGTGAGAAGGGTCTACGACCAGTTTGCCAGAGTTTCTGTTAAGGCCGTTACGGACTGTAGAGAGATAATTCTGGATGCTATGAGATTTCCAACCAGAGACATCAAACGTCGCTTCCGCCAGCTTCCCTTGTCTAGGACTGATATCTTCGGAGGGCAATGTGACACCCAACTCCAGGCGGAGGTTAAGCGCAAAAAGGACGTGCAGAAAGCCAATTTGAGTACGTCTCGCTTCCAGCCTTCCTCACGTTTGAGAGGCAGATCTAACAAACCTACCCAATATCATCATAGACGGCAGTCTTCATCTTCTGGGTCCTTTTCGAGAAGATCTCCCCAGTCAGGCTCTAAGCATCAAAGACAGCCTCAGCGCTCCTTTACCCTTTCGTCTACGAGAGGTTCTTCTCGGGGTGCTTCAACCGGAAGGGGCCGTGGGTTTTCAAGGCCCTAGGGATGCCCAACCCACCACATCTGTCCTGGCAGTGGGTGGGAGAATTTTATTGTTCTCTCTTGAGTTGGGAAGGCGAAGCCTGTTTTGAAATCCAGACGAGCCCCCAGAGCCCTTTGCCAGGTCAGTTCTCTCCGGAGGTTCCAATGGGCAGGCTAGGAGCCTCCCTCCAAGTTCACGGTGCTAGTCTGGATTACATATGTAAATAGGAGGTAATGAGGGGCGAAGTAGATTCACCAAAACTCCCTGGTTTGGGAATCTATGAGCCCCGATACTTACCTCCTATTTACATTCCCAGCTGACCTCGAGCCAGACCTTTGGGAAAGAGCCGGAGTTACATACGTTTACTATCCTCGATTCAACATATTCTGGAACTTGATGGATTTAGACTATACAATCTATTTATTTGGATCTCCGTTCAGCCTGTGCTTGATGGATTTTACGTTATACATGCTACTGGGTTGGTATTCATTTCAGCCATTGCTTGATGGATTTTGGGTTTTACATGCTACTGGTTTGGTATTCATTTCAGCCATTGCTTGATGGATTTTTAGCTGTACAAACTACTTGTTTGGAACTCATTACAGCCTTTTTAATTCCAATGGAACGTTGTAATTTTTATGTCTTTAACCAGTGGAAATTTTCTACGGAATTTTTTTGGAACTGTGTCATCCTTTATGACTTTACCAATGGAAATTTTCTGCGAAATTTTTTCGAACTGGATGGCCTACTATGACATTTTCCTGACCTCGTCGTGAGCTTTTCCTTTGGAGTTTTGGCTTCATCAATGACGTTAACGCTTATATTCAACCTCTGAAAATTACTCGAATGCTCAAGATACTATCCAAGGAAAGCAGCCATTTCTGAGGGATTCTATGCCCACGTCGCAAGATAATTGGCCTATTCTTTGTATCCCTTTCTTCACAACGACAACGTTTCTCCTTGACAACGGGTTCGCTTGTCCTCGGAGATGTTCAAGACGATGGGCTTTGAAGGTGAGACTATGGTTTCATACCTGTTTCTTTGCCTTAAGTAAGTTTGTTACTTATGTTTTATAGTTTTGGGACTTAGACTGCCTTGCGTGGGGGCTGTCTTGTAAGCGGAAGAGGACGGGAGATGCCGCCCTCATCCAGAGGGGGCCCTCCTCCACTGTGCTATTGGTTAACCAGGTTCTGATTGCGGATAAGTAGGGATTACATATGTAAATAGGAGGTAAGTATCGGGGCTCGTAGATTTCCAAACCAGGGAGTTTTGGTGATTTCTCTTTGGTTTCTGTTTGGTTATTCAGCTTCGGAGGCAGATCCGAGAGCAAGTGTACATAGGGGATTTTATGAGGGTAGCCACAAGTTTGATTCTACTCGCGTCTAAGTACAAAGCCTGATGTGGTTGGGGAGGCGGTTGTGGGAAAACCATAACCCTTAAACTAACCTTGTAAGCACTACACTGTGTGCATTACAACAGTAATGCAGGCTGTGGCAGCCATTTTGAATGGTCCTTTTTACGTTGTTACGTTATGTTTCATACAACCAGCTGGCAGAAGAATACCTGGCAAGTATTATTTACATGTACTTTTCACATGCAAGTATGGTTTGACTAAGGGCATTCATAAGATAATATAACATAACGAAGCGATACGTATCAGAACTTCAATTTTGACCGCCATTTCTGGATTTTTCTTTGCACAGTTATCAAATTGCACTAATTGCATTTGGAATCAGCACCAAAACCTGGACCAGAAACAGTTGAAAACTATTACATAACTATGTGACCTGCAGCCTGGATAGTGGAACCTTTTTTTCTTTTTTTTTTTGAAAGACATCTAAGTGCATAGCCTATGTTTGCCCATTACTTGAAAGAATCTGGGCCATTCAGGCTCATAAAAATAGCTACATTACTGCAGAGATAAATAGTCACCCTTACAGACAGGAGCTGACTACATTCGTTTAACTGACCATTACTTGTGTAGATTTACCCCTAGAGAAAATTTTCTCAGAGAAGAAAAGTGGATATTGAGGCATCGATGGTAAGGCGATGTACATGCTACAATATGCCACATATCAGTACTCAACCAGACCACTGAATAATTATTGTGAATATTCTATGTACTCTGCCCTCCCAAGTATGATTTGGTTGAATATTTTCAGAATTTGCTTACACCTATAGAGGAAATACCCATCAAACAGTAGGCCTACACTTTGGTGACCATTTTGAATTTTTGCATTTCAGCAAAAATGTTCAGTAGTTACGAAGTGGCACCCCACCAGATTTGAAATTAGCACCTAAAAATTGACCAGAAACCGTTGAAAAACATATATGTCAAGGTTGGGCTAGATTTGTATGGAGCGTATCCTGGACTAATGAGGCCACTTCAGTTCCACCTCCTGACTTTCTGGCCTGCGTCCAGGGACCTCCAGGTCCCGGTACCCATGGCCGACCACGTCCAGCCCCACCTGCTGTGGTGGATGCGGGACGAGCACCTCTTCGAGGGGATCTCCTTTGGGATCTTTTGCCTCAGTCTCGACATCACTACTGATGCGTCACAGTCGGGCTTGGGCGCCTTCTACAAAAGCAGAAACCTTGCTGGGGTGTGGACAGAGGGAGAGGCGAGGCAGCACATCAATGTCCTCGAACTCGAAGGGGTTGTACGGTCCCTAAGGACCGTCCAGGATAATGTGCAAGGCACAGGCCCGTAACCAAACTTGGAGAGTAGGGGGGCCAAACCAAGCTCGGGGGACCATAAGTTTTGGTTGAATGGAAAAGCATAAATTTTCACAGAATATCTCACCAAGTCATTGAAACATACAAACAGCTACTCTAGGGACAGTGGCATACCCAGGATTTCTCTCAAGGGGGGGGGCAATGCAGTATGTTGTGTGATTGTCGGCCTGGGGAGGGTCTAAGGGGAAGGGATGTCCCCCTCCCCTTTGAAATTTTTGAAAAATTTGGGTGTCCTTACATGAAATTTGGTGGCACATATGCTACCTTTTGAAGTCAAATTTGTTTTACAAAATTTAGGTAGTTTTAGGAACTAAAAAAAAAAAAAAATGGCATCTGTGAGGGGGTTGCATGACCCAATGCCCCTCCCCCATGTATGCCACTGGCTAGGATATAGACTTAGAGAGTACTGGCATTATCTGAGTTTGGGGGAGTGATTCAGTATTTTAAATTTCAGATTTTCTGAGAACACTCAGTCTATGTCGCTCCTCTCCTACCTCCTAGTTACATCTGTGTAACTCTTAATTGCCTACAGTTAACGCCCTGGCAAACTTTTAACACCAGTGTGCTATCCAATAGGGGGTGCAATGCTTATTCCAACTTCCTCTCTTATTTGCCACTTCTTTACTTTGGGAACACTTTTAACGTCTGGCATTAATTTGGAGAGTTTTTGATCATTTTGGGTCGTGTTTATCACAGAAACTTCACACCCACCCGTTTTCACCCGTTGTCGCCATCTATGAAAGTTTTGGATGAGTATCCTCCTTTCTTTACAGGGTAATCTAGGTGTTAAATCTTTGCCGATCCTCGTGGGTTTCTCCCTATAGCCTTAGTGTGTAGCTCTAGGCTAGGCTTGCGGCCTACCGTAGTTAGCGGCCTTTAGACCCAGTGTTAATTATTGCTTTGCTGTAAGACATCGTGAGGTTTTTCCGACCCCTTTTTTCACAAACCTACGGTTTCGGCTCAGTTGTTCAAGCTGTTTTGACAGTCCCTAGGGTCTGTCGAGGGGTACAGGCATAAGTTAAAGGGGTCCCGTGTGGGTTAAAGGGGTCCTGTGGACCCCTTTCCCCTCCAACCCCAGTGGGTCTGGAGCTAAGCCCTTCCTTATGGGGGTACTTCCTTATGCTTTTAGGCCTATCTTATGTTGCTAGGGTCAGTCCTAGCAGACCTTCAGGGCCTCTAGGCCCTACTAGCTAGGCAGTGACCAGATCTCGGGACCCCATACCTTGAGGGGGTATCTGACTTAGTTCACAGTCCCTGTTAGGGGTTTTACCACCTAGCTGCCATCCCTCCTTGGTTCTCAAGGGGAGTTGAGGTTTCAAGTTGTTACGTGTACCCTTGTCATGGCTCTTCCAAGGCCTAGCCTAGGCCTTGTTGTCAGTTGTGTTTGTCCATGTTGGGCCTTTTGCCCCTGCCAGTTAGGTAGATACCTTTGGAGCCCACTCTCTCATCCACGTGTTATATTTAATGTGTCCTTTCTTTTGCTTTTTTTCTTTTAAACTATCCAGATATGGTTCCCAGAAGACAAGGCTCCGACCATCAAAGGGTAAAAGGAAAGCTCCAGGAAGGAGATGTCAAAGTCCTCTCATTCTATTGACGCCTCCCCTGGTCATGGGGGAGAGCTTGAGAGCAGTGGCGCCATGTCTATGGGCCATAAATTCGCCAAGGGCCATAGCACTACGAACCAACTTACTACGGTGTCCACAGACGGTCAGAACCAGTATGTCTTGGAGGAAGCCCCTAGTAGTGCTGAAAACCTTCACTCCAATGCAGGCCCTGAACCTGAGGGTGCCATTAACCTGGATATGGACCCTCATCAAGCCCCTATTGCAGAGGTCTCTCTGCAGAGGCGTGGGGGACAAGAGGACAGGATGATTCAAGGTGATAGGTCCCCAACAGCCACGGGGTAGGAAAGTAGGTCACTAGACCAGGAGAGTCAGCGGGGTGGCTCTCCTTCCGAGGCCATACAAAGAAGAGGAGGCGCCGGTCCTCTTCTACATCATTGTATTCTTCTTCATCTTCGTCCTCCCCAGTTCAGAAACACCGAAGAAGGAGACGTAAACATAGCCGCCGTCGCTCTCATGAGGAAAGTGCTTCATTGCAAGCAGGGGCCATTTCACAGCTGTTATCCTTGCTTACAAAGGTTGCTCAGCCAGGCAGTGGAGTCATCCAGGACCCTACATCAGGTTCTGTACAGTCACAGGAGCCTGCCCAGACAGTCAATGCTGTTCTGTCCCCCATGCCTTCTTGTTCCAGGTCTCCTTCCCATAAAGAGTCAATGGAAAGACCTCGGGGGTCGCTGACCCTTGACCAGGATTCTCCCTCAGAGGAGACCGAAAGTGTGAAAGGATCCCTGTACGGTTCAGGTGAGGCAGAGTTGTCGGACTCCGATCAGGAGGAAGACGCCCTGTTGTTTGGCACCGAAATTACACGGGAAGCCTTTGAGAAAGCAGTGGAGGTTCTTCGACAACATTTTGGGTTCGAGGCCCCCAAGCCACAGTAGACCCCACAGTCAAAAGGGCCAAACTGTCCCTGAACCACCCCTCTGAGGATACTAAGGCTAGCATGCCGGTGGATGCGGAGTGTCTGGACAGGTTCAAGGCAGGAGCAGAGGCAAGAAAGTGGACCCCCTTCCCAAGGAAGCAATGTGGTGCCTTTCGTCTGGATGTAAAAGAATGGAAGGGCTTCTTTGTCTCTCCTCGGATACCAGTGGTCACAGTAGACAAACTGAAAAATACTGGGGCCATGGACAGCAAGGCTAATTACAAGTTGTCGACATCCAGGAAGTCTGAGAAAGCTTTCTGTGGAATGGATAGTGCAGCCAGAGCTGGAATGAAGTTCTCCTCAGCCCTGCTACTGATTGCAGAGGTTCTGACGAAGTCCTTTCATCAGGCAGGAGAAGAGGAAGTACCTGCAAGGATACAGGCATTCTAGGTAACTTGTTGGGCCCCTCTCAAGGCTGATTTTTGACCAGTTTTCTAGAGTCGTGGTCCGTTCAGCACAGGAGAAAAGGGATTTGGTGATGGATGCCCTTGTCTGGCCAACCCAAGATATCAAGCGCAGGTTCCTTGAGCTACCCCTCATGGGGCCGGATATTTTTGGAGGACGATTTGAGAACCACCTTCAGAAAGAGGTAAAACAGCAGAAAGATCTGAAGAAAGTGGATTTCAGGACTCCTAGAAGCTCTCTCAGTCGAAGGAGATCTCCAGACCGCAAGAGGTGGCCACGCCCCGCAGCTAGACCTTCAGGATCGTCCTTCGGTCCCACCCCAGCACGCAAGCCTGACGGCCCAAGATCGTCCAACTTAAGAGGCACAAGGAGGCAATATCCCACTGATCGTCAGCAGATGTCTAGGGGGGCACCAGCATGGAGGCTCTCATGGTGGTGCCAAATTCCAGCGTCCCTAGGGATGCCCACCCCACTGCCAGTCTCCCTACAGTGGGGGGGTGGTGATTAGCCCAGTTCTACCACAACTGGGAGAGACTAGATCCAGACCCTTGGGTACAGGGAGTAATTCGGCACTGCTGTCGCATCTAGTTCACATCTCCACCCCCCAAAGGGAATGTATCGAGAACAACTCAGGTTCCAGAACAGTTAGATTAACTCTTTGCACTGGAAAACAAAATCTGTGGTCTTCTCGACAAGCAAGCCGTGTACGTAGTACAAGATCCACATGCTCAAACCCTGTATTGGTCTTCATTCTTCCTTGCTCCAAAAAAGCCTGTAGCCTGGAGACCCATCCTAAATCTCAAACCACTAAACAAATTGTACATAACTCCAAAACGTTTCAGAATGGAAACTCTGAGTCAAATTCTCCTGTCACCACAGCACGGGATGTGGGCCACATCGCTGGATTTAAAAGATGCTTATCTGCACACCGCAAGCACCAGAAGTACCTGGCCTGCAGGTACAAGGGCATAGATTACTGCTTCAGAGCCCTCCCATTGGGTCTGTCCACATCCCCGAGAGTGTTCACTCGTGTGACCTGGGTGGTATTAGCTCATTTGCGCAACAAAGGGATCAGAGTGTATGCTAATCTGGAAGATTGGTTAATAGTGGCAGACTCCAAAGAGGAATCAGACAGTGACAAATCTGGTGCTCACTCTTCTTCAGGAGCTGGGTTGGATAATCAACAAAGACAAGTCAGCTCTTCAACCCAGTCAGGAGAAAACTTACCTGGGGGCCCTCCTGAACTTCAAGATGGGGGAGGCACAACCTTCACGGGACAGGGTGTCTGCCTTAACATCGCTAGTGACCTCGTCTCTCAGCAGGAACAAGCTGTGGGCCCCGGGAATGGTTGCAGCTCTTGGGTTTAATGGCAAGTCTTGTAGACATACTCCAATACTGTCGCTTATACATGAGGCCAATCCAGATCTACCTGCTCTGTCACTTCAAGCGTCGCAGGATCCCAGGTCGAAGAAGGTAATGATGCTCCCCGAAGTGAAACACCACCTGGTATGGTGGAGGTGGCCACACAATGTGGCACGGGGGATTCCATTCCACCAAGCCAGGCAGCAGACAGCCATTACCACAGATGCATCTCTGGAGGGCTGGGGGGGCTCGCACAACAGCAGGCCTGTGGTCTCAGGTGGAATCAAACTGGCACATCAATCTCCTTGAACTGGAAGGCATCCTTCGAGCAGTCTGGACATGGGCCTCGGGCCCTCAGGGTTATCAGGTCACTGTCTTCTCTGACAACACAACTGCAATGGCATATATAAACGACAAGGGGGGACACCGTCGTCTCGCCTCTGCGTAAGGACTTAGGACCTTACGGGGCTTACTTGACAACAACAAATGGAGTCTGAGTCAGGTCTGGGCAGATCATGTGTTCAGACTGTACAGCAGACCATCGGTGGACCTGTTTGCAACGGGGGACAACGCCTGATTACCAACGTTCTGTTCCAGGAGGTTTCACCCGGGGGCTTGGGCAACAGACGCATTGTCGATTTCGTGGGACAGTCTGTCCGGATATGCCTTTTCGCCATTTCGTCTAATCAACCGAGTTCTTCTCAAGTTGAAGAGCTTCAGGGGGGATCTACTACTCATTGCACCTCATTGGCCGAACCAGTCGTGGTTCCCCCTGTTACGGTCAATGCTAGTGGACCTACTGTTCAAGTTCCCCTTAGCCAGACGACTTTTGACACAGGAGGCAGGCCTTCCTGCAGAAACTGGTCAAATTGCAGCCAACTCTCGTAGAGCGTCCACATACGGCTTAAGAAACGCAAGTGGTGACGTGGAATATCGGTAAAGGGGATTTCCCTCAAAAAACCAATAGCCTAGCCTAAGCCTAGTTTGGCAATATGAACGTTTGCACACCGTTCCAAACCATCTGCCAGAAAAATAGTTCAAAGCAAATCATTAATCGACCGGACCCACATAGGTAGCTTGAAAGATTGTATAAGCAATTAATATTCTGTTTTTTACATCTTTGATTATAATATACACAACTTTTTTGACATCCAAAACTAGATTTTTCAGTCCCGAAATACATGCCTCAATCACAAGAATTTAACCTGCAGATAGGCTAGGCCTAGCCTAGCCTATACTGTATGCAGTACCATGCAGATACAGAAGCATTATTGACCGTCGAAAGTATAGCAAAGATAGCCTAACCCAGTTATCAGGAATTAGTGAAACATTTGTCAGACACCTCCAAAAGACTCTCAAATAATAATGCACAATATATCCAAAAACTCTCTTTGGAAAGTTTGTCTCTACGGGGCATTTTGGGTGAGAGTGACTTCACACTTTGCCATTGCCTTACATGTACTCGCCACCACGTAACAGTAATATATATGGCAATAAAACTTTTGTTAATGTATGAGCATTGGACAACAAAAATGCCATACCGTCTATAGAAGACAGCATTTTTGTGCTGTAGAACAACAGAAATCTTTTGAGCATTTTCTGTGACCATGTATGTAATGCAGGCTATATGCAAAGTGGGTAGGGGAGGGGGAGGGGTGAGGGAAGAAGAGGGGGAGGGGATAACCGATTACATCTTACTCCTCCAAGGCATGAACACATGACTGAGAGAAGTTTTAGGTTCCTACAGCAATACTGGGTTAACTTGGACTGTCTTGAAGATGTGCTCCCCACCACGTAACAGTAATACATATGATAATAAAATTTTTATAAATGTATGAGCATTGGACAAGAAAAATGCCATACTGTCTATAAATGACCCCATTTATGCACAATAATATGTTGAAGAACAACTGAAACTTTTTTAGCATCTTCTGTGACCGTGTATGTAATGCAGGCTAAATGCAAAATGGGTGGGGAGGGAGTTCTGGGGGAGAGGGGGTAGCCCATTACATATTACTCCTCCTAGGCATGAAGACATCTATGATTGAGAGTAGTTTTAGGTTCCTGCAGCAATACTAGGTTAACTTGGTCTGTTTTGAAGATGTGCTCGCCACCATGTAACAGGTAGATAGCACAAAACATTCCAAACCATCTGCCAGAAAAATACTTCAAAGCAAGTCTTTAATCAACCGAACCCACACAGGTGGTCTCTTCAAAGGGTTGAACAACAGCAGCGTTGCTCCTCTAGTTTTACATAATGTACTGTGTACAGTACACTTACCATTTTTATGTCCTTTCAAATTCTCTAATGATCCTAAAGTCATGTATTTGGTGGGTTGATCCTTTATGTAACTGGTAGCCTTTGGTACGACCTGGGTTTTGTACCTGGTAGGTCTTACTTTTGTAGCTGGTGGGGTCTTAGTTTTATGGTTGGTGGGGTCTTAGGTCTTAGTTTTATAGTTGGTGGGGTCTTAGTTTTATAGTTGG
>WURT03000033.1:1272358-1283313 GCA_009936505.3 Holothuria glaberrima
AAATATATATATATATATATATATATATATATATATATATATATTCTCTTAGATTACTTGAAGAAACCCCCTTTATGATTACGTTCTGAAATCCCATATTACGCATGAATACTTTTAATTAAATAGAAAATTTTACATACAGAAAAAGTTAACGAGTCGGAACGAATGAACGCCAGTTGCTTATCGATCAAGTTGATATTACTTTCCACATGGCGTTGTAGTTTATATGAGTCTATGTGTGAGTGTGTGCGTTTGACCCTTCTTCCTGTATACGCGATAAATGTATATCGAAGCTGCTGATAGATAAACGCCATACTAGGTGAAGGCTGCACAGGCATGCGTGTTTGGAGAGTGTGACGTATTGTGCTGGTACTGAACATAGAGCAGGATATACAAACTTGGTCTATATCCTGCTCTGTGGTACTGAACAATGATCGTTAGTTAAATGTTGACGGTCACAAGACAAACGTCGATGTAAATGACATTTTACACGTCAGTCGAACTGTAAAAAAAATCGTCAATTAGTTCACAGTTCATTGCCATAAAGTTAACGTTTATTTGAAGGTAATCCGGTGACGTTTTAAGATCATGAAACTGTTTTATATGGAATAATCATATATGAACACGTTAGGAAGATGATAGTTACGTAGAAGAAAGTAGCAGTTTAAGGGGATAAAAGGGTCAGCCAAACCCCCTCAACTAGAGCCTTTTCTTACCCTAGCCATACAGTGAAAAAGGGGAGGTGCGTATACTGATCTCCTTTCATGCAAGGTATCATAGGCGTCACCAGGGGGAGGTCGGGGGTGCGAACGACCCCTCTTGAGCGTTTTTACATAAAACTAGGTTTCTTCTGTCATTGCAAAGTGTAAATTTTCTTTTAATACGCGTAATATTAATTTCACTGCAATTACAGATCGAGTCCCCCAAATAACTATTTTCACTCCTCACCTTTTTTAAACAGTTAAAAGTAAGGTGACATGTAGCTACAAATTCCGACAGTATTATAACCATACATCTAATACCACCCTGTTAGAAATGATAGAAAAATATGAAAAGTACTTTTGATAAAATACCTTTTAAAGTTTTTTTTTTCAACGGAACAATCGTTTTATAGAAACTATCTTCGAAAGATGTTCATCTCTTGAATTCTGTTTATTTTGCTGGGTAAACTGCTCCATGTCAGTATAGGATATACATTAATATTAAAACAAACTCCAGCATTAAAACAAAATCTCCTTGAATTTCACAATTCATAAACAAAAATATTGTCACATGATCAAAATAGGCCATTCATGAACTAGAGTAACGTGGCAAACGAACTCTGATTGGGAAGACTGCATTTTACTTTTTAATCTGAGTATTCCATTATATTACACGAGCTTCCAAGGGTTTTTTGTCCAGGGAATCCTTTTCCTCTGGATCCTGCCAATTGGTTCCCTTTACCAAGCCCATGGATCCAATGGTAGGCCCCAACTTTAAAAGTAAAACGTTCTAATGCCATTGTCATTTTAAGACTTAAAATGGGTTCACATTTTGCTCTAATATGAATAAGAAATTATGTTTTTGGCATTATCAAACTAGCGATATTGACGATAACTTCACCTCATCATAGGCATTTGAAATGTCTAACTCCTCAGAGATTCCGGGTTCTTCGCCCCTGGACCCCTACCGGGGCTTCGCCTCTTGACTCAACGCCGTAGTGCTCGCTATACTACGAGCGAGCATTGCCGCTGCGGCCGCAATAACTTCCTTCTTCACACAAAATGCGACCCCCTTAAGAAATGTCTGGTGACGCCCATGGGTATCACGCAAAATTCTGTCAAGTTCTTATACTTTCCGGTTCGCCCTTTTATAGAAGCAGATTTCAAGGTTACCCGCATCAATAATACCCTTCAGCCCTTGGAAAAAGAAGACATATATGGCATTATAGGCTAGTCCATAGAGGCCTTATTGACGAATACGGATACCTTTACCTTTACGTTAAAGGTGTCAATAGAATTTACCCAAACCTGAAATACTGAAACTATGTTGAGCAGGATCTTTCTACACCTGTTTCACTTTCGTTATGCCAGATACAGTACTTTAGAGAAAAATGGTATGCACATTTGGAAAGTAGCTCATTCATTTTGAACGCGTGCGAATCTTTTTTTTTTTTTTTTAGTTTTTGCCGGTTAGTTTCTTTGTAGTGAAGGCTATGTTTGTTTCACGGTCGACGGTTGTGAATAGGCCTACGTAAGTGTTAAAGTATTTTTGATTATTAAAAAATGTTGGTAGGGAGAAACCCAAACTTGACGTTGCAAGACATCCGGAGGCTAGCCTAAATTAAAATTGTCTAGCAGTGTAGGAATAATGATATACTGTTGTCACTACTCACTTTGCTTTTCGGCAGCAGTTTACGTAGGCTGCTTGGCAAGGTTGCGAAGAAGATCCGTCTTATCCAGTTTTTCTTTACGCGAATGGTTTTTTTAAGCGAAATTATCTGCGAGGGATCACCATTATTCAAGTATACGCAGGTAAGTCTCACGTAGCTTATTGACTCGTATTGAAAGCATCGTAGTTTACCAGTTTCTTTGAATAATCAGGATGAGTTATGAAATAAGGAGAACAAGGTAAAACTGGATTAGAAATGTACACCGTAAAGGGAGGGCAGTGATACCTTTGTAGTCCTGACACGTAGGATAAGACCTGAACGAGCCTTACCGTTAGTCGCGTTCGCGACTTACTGACTTAAGTAAAACCGAGCGCTGTCCTGTACAGCTAAGATAAGACTGCCAAGACACCGCGTCTAAGTGTTTTGTGAAACAGGCCTGGCCATTGGAGTGGAGACCACAGGAAACAAGAGCTGTAGGAAGGCCAAAAACAACATGGAGACGGGTGGTACAGAAAGAAAGAGAGTAGGGCAGAGGAGTTGAAATGAAGCAAAGGTAGCGACAATTGAAAGGGCAAATTAGATGACCTCACAGCCTTGTGTGCCTCTTGGCACAGAAAGCGTTAAAGACAAACACTCGTCACCTCAAAGTATACTTTTAGTGTGGGGGTATCGAGATTCTCAGTTGGTGACTGCTCTTTGATCGATGGCAAAGTTTGAAAATTCAAAAGATGCTGAGTAGCTCACATTCCACACAATGCAGAGGTAGCGCTTGCATGATACATTATAGCCTTGTATGTTCACAAGGACATGGCCTTAAGAATAACATACATAGGCCTAGGCGTAGGAACAGGGGCAGGGGAGATCGCCCCCACTCTGATTGGGGGGCGAAACGAGTTTCGCCCCCACACTTTGGATGCCAAAATATGGTATTGAATAGGATGAAATTACTTCAAAGTTTGTCAAACTTTGCACCATTTTGTATCTAGGGCACTGTGGATAGTCAAAAAATTTCTAAAGGGGGAGCGGGACACCCTCCTCCGGCCTAAGACCCCTTTCCAGGACATTGGTCACTAACATTTACTTCTGCCCCCACTTTCAATCAGCTTTCTACGTTTATGCATGACATAGGTTTGTGTCTGCACGAGGAGGAGCCTTATACAGTTATGGGAGGAGTTTCAAGTTGCACGGTTGATGAATAGTTGAGCAGCTTGACCTCATAGGCTGTTTCAATGACACCAAATTAATTTG
Source organism: Holothuria glaberrima (assembly GCA_009936505.3). Classification (NCBI taxonomy): domain Eukaryota; kingdom Metazoa; phylum Echinodermata; class Holothuroidea; order Aspidochirotida; family Holothuriidae; genus Holothuria; species Holothuria glaberrima. The sequence goes on from WURT03000033.1 coordinate 1,275,978, forward strand.
TGCATAACCGTAGCCTGCGGGGGCAAGGGAGCAGTTGCCTCCCCCCTGAGATTTCCAATCCCTAAATATAAAATGGCCTTAAAACCATCATTGTCTTGATGACGTTTTTGAGGCTTTCAGGGCCTGGGAAATCACGTAAAAAGGTTCATTTCCCCCCACCATAGACCGACGTTTGTGCAGGTAACTCGCACTGACGAATGAATCTCCGTCCTCATTTATGATACTTATATACGTATATGGTTGAAGTCCATATTGATCTTTAGACAAGGGTTGTTTCTCACACTGTTCTACAGCATGCTAACATAAAATAGCATATGATTACCTTGGTAAAATCAATGATCTTGTATAAAAATTTTGCTTCCTCTTTTGTCCTACAAAGTGATTTTACTGAATGCCTTTTTCAAGTTTTATATTTCTTCTTAAATTCTTAGTTAGTAAAGCATGAAGTCTCATAAATGTTAAAAGGAAACTTTGGAGGTCTATAGAAAGTGCCATTTTTGACAAAAGTAGATCTAGCCTATAAACCACGCACCAACTGCTGGTGGCCTTCAAGTAGCCACTAACAAAAAACGAACCAATACTTCGGCTGTGTCATTGCACCGTGTCATGCCAAAGCCAAAAAACCTTAATAATGAGAGTTTCTACGACTATAATCATTTCAAAGTTTTGTCAAAGATAGTACTATATTGCATCCAACAACTTTACAAAGGCAAAATTTTCTCAAAGAGGAGGGGCCTTAAACAAACCCCTCCCTTACACTTAGACAAAAAGGAAATAGAAAAGGCACTAAAAAGTGAGAATTTGTAAACATGTGAGCAGTTCAACGATTTCCTAAAAATAGCTTCATTTTGCACCTTAGCCATCTTGCATACAGAAAAATTTCTCAAAGAGTAGGTTTGTCACCCCGGCTTAAATACACCTCCTAAATAGAAAAAGACACTATATAATGAAAATTTCTTCACATTCAATCAGTTCAAAGCTTTGTCAAAGACTAGCCCAAGGTTATGTCACGTCCTCCATTTAGACGTCTCCTATAAGACCCCCATGGAGGCAATGGGTGATAAAGAAAGGCTCTTCCTGGGTGCCAACCAACCTATAGATACGCTCCTGGACGCTGTCATGTACTGCCCCCCAGGTATTTCGCTCAGGCTACGGCCCTGTTGTGAAAAATTTAATTGGCAAGTTAATTGCCTATATTCTTCCATGTAACGAAAATAATGTCAAGGAAAGTGTCCTGATTTTAACGTACGGTATCGACTCGACTTGAAATATAGACCCTACTCTCAAGAACACCGTCTGGAGTCTTAATTCTCAAACGTATCCCCCAGGACAGCGTGCGGGCCCGGACCCACTAGGTGAGGCCCCTTATTAGGATTACTTTAAAAAAATACCATTTTCGAGTAGAGAAATAAGAGCAAACCAGATGCTGGGAACGCATTAAACTCATCAAATCTCAAATTATTTTTTTTGTTACCCACTTACTCAGGGTCGGAAAACAAATTAGGAGTAGTTAAAGGGTACTTCTACTACATCCTAGACAGTTCCAATTCTCCCAGTTATGCAACGTTTAGCTCCTCCCGTAACAGATAATACACTTTGGGGTGATGCCTGTCTGCCTTTAAATTCAACCTACACATGCTTCCCCTTCCAGCAGAAGTTACCAGATGTCCTGACAATGATATGGTTAAAAGGCCGTAAGAGTCCAAGATGCCAAGAAGTCGCACATAAGAGTTTCATTTTCCAAATTTCTAGTGAAAGTTTCCTGGCGCCGGATTCATAACGACTACTTACGCACAAAAAATTGCGTAAGTCTGACTTACGCAACGTATCTTTCTTCAGTTCTTATAGGGCGTTCCATTGAGGGTGTGAGCTCGTGCATTTTAGCGGTGAGAAGCGGTTTATTGCAACTCGTGAACTCGTGCAGTGCACTGGGAATTTCGAGAGCACCTCGAGTTGACAAAATGGCGGACGTAGCGAAGGCTGATAAACAATCAAATTGCCTTCCTACTTTACCGTTCAGCCTGCAAAAGTGATACGCAAGTATTGTAGGTTGTAAATGTGAAGGCGTTTAACATATTTAAGTGTGCAGTTTTGTTGAATGTTACTCACAGCCACCGTTTTGTATGTGTTTTGGTGATCGATTCTTCCGCTATTTGCCTGTTCGTCGAAAAGTGTCTTATTTACGTAACGTGCATTACCGACCGCACCGTACGAATGGAACGCGGCATTAGTGGGTATTCACAAAGGAAAAAGTGCGTAACTTTTTTGCGTAACTTTACGCAAGCTTCAGAGTTGTCGTAAGTATAGAAAAGCCGTAGTAACACAGTACAGAAGCACGCGTTGTGCATAGTTGTGTAGAACGTAGAAGCGTCCGTGTTGCCACAGAAGACCGTGCGCATCGTTTTGACAATAACAGTCAATGTGATTGGCTCAAAATGTGACAAAGCAAGATTCAACCTCACACTATTGGTTAATGTGCATCTGTTGCAGTTACGCAGCGTATCTTTACGAACCGCGTAAGCTGTTTTCGTGAATACTACTTAAGAGAGTTCTTACGCAGTGCGTAAGTATTTTAACTTACGCATATGTTTATGAATCCCGACCCTGACCTCACCCTACATCAAAAGCTACAGCACGTTATGATGTCTGGAATTTCGCTCACTTAATGGCATAATTATGGGGGTAGGGTTAAAGGCTCGAACACCCCATGAAAAGATTAGTTGATTGAAACTAGGAAAAATTGGAGAAACGTATAACATAGGAAAATTTTTTTGCAATTTAAATAAAGGAAAACGTGACTATGATGTAATATTTCTGTTTCCGAGCATAGATCATGGGTATTTTGTATCATTAATTTCTGTAGGGCAGCTTGAATGGAATTATTTTCCAAACCCTTTTGCTCTTCGTCCCGTCATCCAAATTTTCCAGCCACAAGGCTTTTTTATCATGAAAGCCAACGGCCGTTAGTAAATTAAATGTTAATGGTAAAAGTGTTTTTGAGGTATATTTTAAGTGGGCATTCAGCCTTATTCGAAGATACTTACATTCTCCATCCTTATACTTAGTAGTAATTAGTTAATGCCCAGAGCTCGCGGGTTTTTTTTTTTTTTTTCCCCTGTTCCCCCACATAAACCTTTACTTACGCCACAGGACCCCAGAAAAAATCGTCTTGCTCCAAAGACCCATTCAGGGCTTGTTTCATCTCCCGGCTAAGACAAAATTTTGATATAAGCGCCTAGCAAACTTGTCTTATTTCCTCCAAACCCAGAATTTGTCCCTCTGTGGCTGTTCTCAATTCCTTCCTTTCCATCACCCTCCATTACATCACCTGGCACTGGCACCACGTTTATGTAGAATAATTATGTAGAGTATGGTTTTGAAATGTTTGAGACTAACTGGTCTTGAGAATATTACATAAAATCCATGGGTAGATCCAGGCTTTTACAAAAAAAAAAAAAAAAAATGGCAAAGGTCACACCTACAGGGTCAAGTTTAATTAGCCACGATAAGGGACTCTACGGAAAAACTTGAAATTTAGACACTTGACACTTATTGTTATTTCCTGGAAAGAGCAATGAAAATAAGAATACCTATTGTATAGCAGCTTTAGGATAGAATCAAAAAAGAAACAAGATTGGCTTTTCCATTCTTATGGGATAGAAGTAGCAGAATTTGTTACACTAGTCTAAGTTTAAAAAATTGAACCATGTTCGGGAGTGGGGTCTTGTAAATAGGATGTAGCAATTGAGAAATTATGTCTGACCACCCCCCTTCTGCTTCCTGTCAGAACAAACTTATATCATGGGATCGCGTCAACCAATCTAAATTCAAATGCAATTTAATGTCAAGGTAGATTTCAAGTTAACGTCCTACTGGATACAAGAGAGGTCCTCAGAAGATCTTAACGACTAAAGCTCAACCCTTTTGATGATATGGCCTGTCCAGTTTTATATTAATTTTAAACGCAATCCTGATCCATACATAGTACGTTCACAAACTCATGAGTTAGTTAGTTATATGAGGTTTTACGGCTGTTTCTAGCAATTGGTTTAAAGGGAAAATGCAGTCTCCCAATTTGAAGTAGCGTATCCCGGTACACTAGTTCAGGAATGGCTCATATCAATCATGTCACAATATTTTTGTTACTTATTCCTAAATTTATGCAGAACAACTTACTGGTTTACCCTCAATATTCAATGATTTTACACAGGAACATTATGAAAATACTTGTAAGAGAAATAAGAGGAGATCTGTAAGATTTAGCATATTTTTGAAAATAAACTTGGGGGGGGGGGGACTGCCTTCTTCCTTTAAGTCCGGCCGGCCACGGTCTTTTTTTCCAGTTGTGGCTCACTGGCTTGTTTTCCTACTCCATTGCTTATGCTGAGCACCAATCACAATAGCAGAAGGTTCAATTTTTAAAGTCTTTGGTATGACCGGGCCAGGATTTGAACCCCCGACTTTCCGGCTGCAAGTCGGATGCTCTAACCACTTGACCATGCCATCGGTCCTACAAACTCATGGGTTGGCCAACATGTGTAACACTGTCGACATAGCAATTAAATTTTGCAGCTGGACCATTTCAGAGATAAATATAAGCTAGTTCGTCCCCCTGTATAACACTACCCATGGGGGGACAGGGATAGAAACCAGAAACTAGACTTAGTCCATAAATGTCACCGGTTTGGGCAGGGCAGTCAGGGTGGCATAACCAGAGGAAGAAGAGTTCGTCAAATGTCTTGCCCCCTTTCAACTTGCCCCCCACCTCAAATTGGTGAGAAAAAACGTTAGAATGTTGGATGAAAATTGAACAAGGCACTTAAAGTCTAAATGCTGCTAAGTAGTGTAGATTTGTGTACTTTACAAATTGAAGTAATTCCAACTTGTAGTATTGATTCTGTAGAAGAAAAAGGAAAGAAAAAAAAAACTAATGAAAGGAAAAGAATCAATTATAGTACAATATAAAAGCTTTTGTTGCTTATGTGGGCGTTGAATCTATGCATAGTACACACACACACACGTGCATGAATATATATCACTTGCACTAAACTACATTGGATCTAGCACAGGTGTTCCCCGCGAAGCGGACTCGGTTTGTTCAGTGCCCCTTTAAGCCTTCACAAAGGGGGATATGACTGAACAAGGATATATGCACCAGTCTGCTACGTAGGCAAGCACAGGTGATGTTAACACAAATTTATCAATTAATTTTTCTTATGGATTACACTTACCACTTTTGCACAAACTGACCTTTTGGAAGTGTTAGTTTCTATTAATGTGGTTTCTAAAAAATAAAGATTTGGCCACATTTCGCAAGATGCGATCTTGGAGGCTTGGGAGTGCAATTTCCTGCAATATGAGAGGCATTGTTGGCAAACTGATGTTGGCGTTCTCCTTATACTGTCATCGCAATCACTCCCACATCCCCGCCCCAATTAGAAAGTCTGGTTATGCCACTGTTGCAGGACCTTTAGTGAGCAAAGACCAAATCTCAACTCATTCTTAGACTATCACTTCAGCCAGACCAGGGAAACAAATGGTGATGAACAATGATCCCTCTGTATGCAATGTCCACACAACCTACAAGGAGGTTTTTGTAATAGATACTAAAATTGCTAAAGGTTTACTTACATTTTGCCCGCTCGGCGGACGTGTATTGCTCTTGCACCCACACTGACTGCACTCGCAATACCAACGTCCACGAACTTTCTCAAGAATTCTTCATCAAACTGCGTAAAACTTTTACGCTATTAACTATTCATACATACGATCACAACAAACAAAAATTATATATTTTCAACGAAAAAACGACTAAAGCAAGTCTGATTACCATGTTGATTCGAACGACAAATGTCAATGGGGTTTTTGTGTGTGATTTTGCCCGCTTCATGCTCACACAATGTAGTCCCATTGACTTACTGTGTAAAGTGAACCTTGCAGCTCAAGACTTTTATATTGAAACCAATAAACAGTCGAGAGGTAAAATCAAATTGGGCTCATGAATATATCGAAATTGGATGATCTCTGTCATTGTTCGCAGGTGTTAGAGTATGTACGTAAAATAGGAGTACATATTCGACACCTGCTATGAAGGTAAACTTACAGTTACAGTGGGCTAGCCTTTCAATAAAAGAGAAAAAAGTAGCTGTTTGGGAACTCTGCAATCGTGATAGATTAGTCGTGTACACAGTGAACACTGGCTACCACAGGAAATACAAAAAATACCTAAGAATAACCAGGGAGTTGATTTAATTTGGCAAATAGCAACTCCCTGCATAACAGTCAAAACAAATCAATTGAAAACATATCTTTCACATGTCTTTTGACTTGAAGCTATTCAAGATGGCGAGCATGCCCCTCCAGATAAAGCTCACTTAAGCTCACTACTACGTAATATTACCACATCATTGATGGGGCGAGACTCAAAAAGGAAGGCGGCTTCTAAAAAACCAGAAAATGATAAGAAATGGAACAAAAAAATACCACTTTCCTTTGTCAAATCATGTAGTAAGTTACACCATGTGTTGTCATCCCAATGTGACTCCTTCACTGCAAATTTCAGAAAAATCCACCGACATTTGGAGAAGATGAAACCTTTTGAACAGAGAGACAGACATTTTCTCCCCCTACAGTATCCATAAGCTCTACCCACACTTCGTGGGTTGCGCTAACAATGGTTCACAACTTTTCGACTGCGAACTAAGGAAGTATTAGTCGCATATTAAGCGCGATCGACCCATCTTTGGGACCCAACCGGCCCGTACGTGCTTTCCGTTCACCCACTCTCACCTATTTTCCAAGACGTTTTGTTGTCGCATCTGTTTCTAAAAAAAGAGTTGGAAAATTCATTGTACTGATTAGGATTCAAAAGTCCTTAGCTCCTAGCAAATTGCATGGACTTTTCTGTCATCATCTTACGACAGTTTCGGGGCATGGATCAATTCCCAGCTGTATAGCCCTTTAAAATGTACCTTAAGTCAAAGATTTCAAAAATATATGTCACAAAGCTTGAAAAATGAATTCAACTGGTCCAACTCCCATCTTCACAGGACATCCCTGAGCTGAGATATAAAATGTTGAGGCTTATTCACTAAAATTAAAATGGTAGATTGCGCAATAATTTGTTACGTCATTCTTATACTACTCAAATTACTTCCTTTTTTTTCGATAACCATTGCCCCTTATTCCGAAATGTGATCACTCTCTCACTGTTATGGGGTGACTTGAGGAATAGATAGCATTTGACGGACTATTATTGCTGAATAAACCGTCGAGACTCCAAATGGCAAAATAACGGACGAGGCGAAGCCGAGTCCGTTATTTTGCTAAATTTGGA
>WURT03000033.1:1295391-1316680 GCA_009936505.3 Holothuria glaberrima
TAGTCCATAGCTATGGTTACTTTCATACATGCCCATACGCGTACGTAGTAACATTCACTGCAGGCAATGCACTCAGACGCAGGATCCCTCAGGGATCTTTTGTGGGAAAAATTTGTACAGCCATGGCTTAGGTCTAGTTCATGGAACAAAGTGTACGTGAGAACTAGGCCTAGGTATCCTAGGCTAATAAGGTATGTGCATGCTAAACCCCTCTATTTCAAACTCTGAAAATATGTTTCAACTCTATTGCTTTCATATCATATATGAATATGCAAGCTCAAAAAGCTGGCAAAATACAGTACCTACATAGCCTTATGTTTACATTCCAGAAAATGCATATGAGCCCTATTCTTCATTATATATACTGTATTTATACACCTTTCCTTTCCCTCCTTCCCCTCTTAATGTTGTCAGGTCATGATTTCATGAAGTCTAGGGCTACTGATCCAGGGTAGTGACCTAGGGGTAGATTTTTTTTTCAGAAAAAACTAACAAGGTACAATTTCGTGCATTTTTAATTACTTTGAATTACAGAGCCGTAATGAAAGTAACATAAATAACTGAAACTATAAGCTGGACCAGATGTCGAGGAAGGTGGTGCAAAACAAGGAGTGATGTCGGAGGGACTAAGATTTGTCGAAAAGGAATAGGGTGGTAAGCTCTCGGGCCAATTGGCATAAGAATTCAGCACTGATATTCCATCAGGACAGTGGATAGGCTAATGGAAATTATGTAAACTTTTAAACCAGAGAGGCTGAGACTGATGGCGATCATGATGGCGTTATTGCAACATTTGCAATGCATTCATGCCATGCGGCAAATATTGCATTGAACTGGGTCCGTTTGAAACAGGACAATAATCATGTACTGGAAAATTGTTCATTGCTTTTCCCCACTCCCCCCCCCCCACACACACACACACTCTCGCACTCTCTCTCTCTATCTGAGACTAACTCTTTTATTTCTTCCCATCATTTTACATTTTCACTCCTCCAATTTGGGGACCCCTGAATTTGGGGGCCCTGGGCCCCGGCCCACCTGGCCCAATGGGAACTCCGGGCCTTCCCGCCGGCTACATACGGCACGCGAGACAATCCAATCCGGCCCGCGAACAAATTGAGGTCTAAAACAAAAAATAAGGTTTCTTTCCTAGATGTATTTTGGTGCGGACAGAAGAATCATTTTTGTTACTTCACTGATGAAGTAAAACATCTAAAATGTGTTGAAAACGTTATTTTTCGGCACGCTTTGCGCGCACATGCCACTAGCAGTTACTTCACTATTACTTCGTTAAGATAGCTTCGGTGCAGTGATTGTTCTAAACCAGTAACGTGACCAGCGGTACCCTCACCCATCTTGGTAAAATTGACAATAATTAAAAACTAGGAGGCCTATCATGTATCTGAATCGGTGAAGCTATGCTGCTTTCAAACAATTAGGCCTACTGTACTTTCGGATAAAAAGAAATTGACTTAATAGGCAAATTAATTAGACAGTGTTAAGTGTTAAGGTGACTTGCATGTCTTTCTATGTGTTTGTTCTTTTCATTTCTCAAATTTGGCGACCTAGGGCGCTCCTGAATACTGACTAGAAAGTTGCAGTTAATGTCGTCCAGTTCGACTTAAAAGCATTTCTAAATTACTTTATTAGCCCTCAGCAGACAGGATTTTTGAAAAGAAAAAAGTATTACCGAGAACCTTAGATTGGTCCTTGATCTTATCTGGTATTGCAATAAAAATTCAACGCCCGGTTTTCTTGTGTTTGAGATTATGAACAAGCCTTGGATATGATACACTGTGAATTTATTCAGAATGTTTTGACTTCCTTTAATTTCGGTCCTGATTTTAAGCATTACTCTACGGTAATTGCAGCTCCTGTTACTAAGAATTTTTTTTCTCTGAGTACTGCCGTCCCATCTCGTGAGTGGTGTTAGGCAAGGATGCCCCTTCAAGTTAACCCATGTCTTTTTTATGGGTATGAAATTTTTACTACGTTTATTAGATCGAACAGTAATATTACTGGAATCACTGTTGGTGATATCTATTTAAAAATTTCACAGTATGCCGATGATACAGTGATTTTTACCGATTATTCTTTTGATTCTATAGGTGAGCTTTTGAACCAGTTAATCAGGTTTAAGGGCTAACTTAAATAAGATCCTACTATTCTCTTTAGGTCCCTTTGTTACCAACTATCCAAATTATTTTTCTGTCTTTAATTTTCATGTAACTGCCGGGTCTATTACATATCTTGGCATATTTCCTTTTTCGTATCACTATGATGGTTTGTTCCGTCTTAATCGCTTACCAAAGTTCTCTCGTATTAAGCATTTACTTCACAGTTGGTCATCAAGGGATTTGACTCCTAAGGGTAAACTCATCCCCCAAATTGACCTAATTACATAAATAGTAAAAACTGAGGGCATTTGTGCTACAGAAGCAAAACAACACAAATAGTGCCTAAGAAATATGTTGTTTAGACAAAGAAATTATATAATCATTCTAGAGACAAAACAAATGTCGCATTTCAGCAAAATCAAAGAACTGATGTGTAAAATTCTAATACAGCAACACCAATTAGGTGTCAATTTTCTAGAGCCAAATATTTAATCGAGTCCTACAGTCCTTCCTCTCTTGTCACATGTTCAATTCATCATCCTTAAGATGGCGATAAATATAATAAGATGACAAGTTTTGTATCTTATCCCAAACAAAACCCTATTCAAGATAATGTTTTTTTTTTAAATATTTACAATGTAGACTCTACTTCAGCATTCAGACAAACATCCCAATTTGTCAGAAAGCTTTTATCCTTCTTCTAAATTTGCTTTTATCTGATAACGTTTTGAAATGAACAGATTTACGTTTTTTGTTCCATAAGCCAATAACAACTCTCTAATCGCTTCTCCGTTTTTGACTTAGATCATGTATCGGAGAGATGATATCACCTCCCTCATATTATCTTTTCTTTTCAGCCAGTCTAGAATGGGTCACGAATGACCGACCCATGGATGGAGAGGTCTGAAGGTAAAGAGGTTGATCAGTTTAATCTTAATGTTTCCCCTGGGGACATAGCTCCTACGGGGAGCAAAACCTTAATGGGGAACGTTTGGTTTTGGCCCTTCAGCATCCAACTGAGGGGACTTTTCAAAATTTGTAGTGCATGACCATCATTAAGGTAATTATATATGGAACTATTTTTATCACAACACTTTCCATCGCATGACCATTATTAACGTCTGTGGGGGCCTCTCATCAATGTTGAATCTTTCAATGTAATGTGTAGCATGGTGTGGAAGGTTAGACGTACGTATTTGCCGTTATACATTTTTTAAAAAAAAATTTACCGAGAGCTTCGCGCGCAGCCTCTGTCGGTATTGGTGATGATGGTTAATACACTTACGACGAAAAAGCATTCTGAAACGCGCTTGTTAATCCTTCACCCTTTTGCTATACCTATCGAGGTAGTCTAAAATCACCTCCCTGCACCTATAATCTTCCTCCCGTCCCTTAAAGCTGTTCGTCTGGATTTTCGTTCAAAACTGGTAAAAATACGAGAGTTGTAAAGAACTTGGCGTCATACTCTATATTATCATTTGGATGTCAGGTAATAAGGATTATGTCATTGCCCCATTTTATATAATTCATCCAGAGCTCCCAGGAGGCCCTATACAGGTATTTGCCAGCCTTAGATGTCCTTTTATTATGCACAATGAAGGGAGAGAAAATTTTCATAATAGTCCAAGAATGATTCTGTGGACTCCATGCTCGTATTTTTGCATAAAAACTTTCCCCGAACAGAAGGCAGTAAAGTAGCCGGGAAGGGGGAGGGGGGCTTTAGGAGGTTTATTGACAACATACCCTTCTCTTAGACAATATAATCTCCTCTTCCACCTTACCAAAAATTAGAAGTCACTAAATTATGGACATTTTACAGCCATATATGATCAGTCCCCGAAATATCCCAAAGATAGCACCATTTTGCATCTAAGTAACCTTAACATTATCACAAATTTAACAAAGATATTCCTTAGTTTCCCTTAGACCCCTCCCCACGAGGCGCAATTTTAGCAGACTGGTCGGTACCTGACTGACTGAGGTGGCATTACGACATCATCTGTGGTGCCCCCCTCCCTCCCTCGCTTACAAGTTTAAATGTATACTACATTAGAGGATGTACAAGGCCGGTCAATGTTGGAGCAGTTGTTGCTGGAACCCTCAACAGATTAGTCATTGCATAACTAGTGGGCAAGTATAACATCTTTCACGATTACAAGAAAATGTCCCTGGATCGTCGGGCATTAATGAATCGTTTAGGGTGAGAGGCGCGAACTAGGTGGCTAGAAATGATGTTCTTGGTCAAATAACCAAAGGTATTATATGGTTTAATCCACCCTACACTTCTTATGTCGCCACGGATGTCGGCCACGAGTTACTACGTACAGATGAAGATGTGTTTCACCTAACAAGACCAACTCAGCAAGATCTTTAATAGGAATACTCTGAATCTCAGTTACAGCTGCATGCCCAATATCCGAAGTATAATTTCCTCCCACAAGTTTGTACTACACAAGAGACGAGCGAAAACCTCAAAATCAACATGAAAGGATGCAACTGTGGTAAGGCAGATGAATGCCCTCCAAATGACAAGTGTCCCACCGAAGGTGTTATTTACCAGGCCATTTGTATTCTCTCTCGACTCTCTCCCAGTCGTTAGTTGAGGTACTGCACTACAAGTTTTGAACTAGTTATTAAAAGTTTCTTGTGGGAAGTAAGGGTTCTTTACTATTTATGTAAGTCAATTTGGATGTGACGTGTCAGATTATTTGGAGGAATATCAGGGGCGTCGATTTGTGGGGGGACGGGGGACATGTCCCCTCCACTTTTTTGAGAGGAGGGGAAACTAACTTCCCCCCCCCCCACTTTTTGTCACCTGAAACTGAAAACTGAGGTAACTAAAATATTACATGTAGGCGAGTATTGGTGAAGACATAGATATGTTCAGAAGATATTCCACGTGGCTCTTTATCAGGTCCGTAGGCAGTAAGTTCTGTCACAATTCTTTCTATAACTTCAAAGAAAAATTTGGCGCGCTGCGCGCGCTTTCATCTTTAGTTCTCTCTAGTTGTAAGGCCCGACATTTCAAACATATTGGATTTATTCAACGTTAAAGGTTCCACAAATACTGCAGTCGTGATTCTAGAGGAACACGAAAATGCAACGTTGCTAAGTCTAACCTCTTTTCCCTATCTTTTGGAAGATTCTTCCTTCAACCTCACCATCGTGGCAAACATATGTTGTAAGAAAAACAAATTTCAGTTTCGCCTGGCAGCCTTAATGGGTAAGATGAAGAATGTTCTCCCGACGGAGACCGTGGTGCAGTCGCCCCATTAAATTTCTTGGTTTATTGTTAAGTAGGGCAGATTCTCTATTAAAAACAAACTTTTTCAACTTTTCTTAATGAAAACAAAATTATTAAATCTTTTTTAATATAACCCCAATTTTTTCCGCGCTTCGCGTGCCTTATATTTTGTGGCCAACATCATTTCGGCAACCCATTGCATCTATCAGGGCTTAGAGTAGAAGGCCCCAGTCAGGGTGCTTGGCCCCCATGTCGGCAAATCAAAGCACCACCCCTGGCTGAGCCTGCATGCAGTTTTTTCTTTGGATAATGAAGTATATCCCCAATTTTCATAGTAACCCCATATATTGAAACATTTGGCGCCATTTTGCATCTGGGTACCCTCCTCTTATTGACTCCTCACCAGACCAAGAAAGAAATTTTAGGCCAGATCTCCCCCCCCCCCCACCATGGTATAAACATATCAAGAATAATTTGACAGAATTGAAACTGTATCTTTGATAGAATACGGCTAACATCCCTCCTGTTTTGAAAGTTGAGGGCACTCGTGTTTATTACATTATTTAACAAAACAAAATCTGGAAAAGCATCATAACACACACCTACTCTTCAGATAAATGCGGGTACACCAATTGATTTAAAGCCAACATCAAACAAATATCATAACAAATATTGGCTGTTACTCTTGAAAAGTAAACATAGCGAGATAACCCTTACAAAGCTACAATTGTAAAGGTTTTATCTAAAAGGTGTCAATTTTCTAGGGCCAAATATTTAATCGAGTCCTACAGTCCTTCCTCTCTTGTCACATATTCAATTCATCATCCTTAAGATGGCAATAAATATAATAAGATGACAAATTTTGTATCTTATCCCAAACAAAACCCTATTCAAGATAATGTTTTTTTTAAATATTTACAATGTAGACTCCACTTCAGCATTCAGACAAACATCCCAATTTGTCAGAAAGATTTTATCCGTCTCCTGAATTTGCTGATAACGTTTTGAAATGAACGGATTTACTTCTCTTTTTTTTTTTTTTTATTCCATAAGCCAATAACAACTCTCTAATCGCACAGAATGCTATTTAAAGAACTTCACTTTATTGGAGAATCGGACGTTTTCTCGGCCCTGCACCACAGAGGCAGACACTTGCATCCAACACCCTGAGATGGCATACTCCTGCATTCCACACCCTGAGATGGCAGATCCCTGCATCCCACAGACTTTTGCATCCTACACCAACAGATGGCAGACTCCTACATCCCACATCCTGAGACGGTAGACTTCTGCATCCCACATCCTCAGATGGCAGAATGTTGCATCCCACACCCTGAGATGGCAGACCCCTGCGTTCCACACACTGAGATTGAAGACCCCTGCATCCCACACCCTGAGATTGCAGACCCCTGCATCTCACACCCTGAGATGGCAGAATCCTGCATCCCACACCCAAGGATGGCAGATTCCTGCATCACCCTTCCTGAGATGACTTGAACTGATAAAGTTGAACATGTGACCTGATAGTCATTAGGCTCTACTATTATCCATCCATCCTAGCAACAGCCCTCGTGCACCATCAAATCAAACGGCCGTTTTAGGGCTGTGAAAGGATGATCTCATGACTTTAATAGAAGTCTGTTTAGTGGGCATTCAATGGCATTTAAAGATAGTTAGATGTATTATGTTTGCAGTTTAGTCAATATCCTAGAACTTTGGGGGTTTTTGCTTTGCTCTACATAGGAAATTTTTGCGTATCATGGGTGGATCATGGGGAAGGAGGAAAAGCCTCTTCACCCTTCAGAGAGGAGGACACCTTTACTAAGATTGCCCTCACATTTTTTAAAACCATAAAATAAAATTTAATGCATTGAATGTGTAGTATTTAACAAAACCTTTCAAATATTGATAGGAGTAGAAGTGTGCTGGGAAATATGTGCCATATGGAGGATCTTGACCACATCTGAACTAAAAAATTTAAAGCCTCCCTTACAGCTTCAAGTCGATGTAGGCAAATTCCTGGACCCCACCTTTTCTGCGGAAAGCATTTAAGCATGGCAAGGATCTAGTGGAAACATATACTCCCACCTTGCCAGCATATGTCTAACACCTGTCAATATGTAATGGATTGTGCGTCATTCGAGTGGATCTACACCTATGGTCAATTTGGTGGTGTTCGCAGGAGAAAAACACCCCTTTTACTGACCCCAGATTCTATGGACCTCCCATCAATTCTAAGCTTGCTTATTTTACATAGAAGCACATCCGCGTGGCTAGATACGCAATTTACCACCTTAGTGGCTTCTATCTCCTTGTAAGACATGCACTGTATTAATTATCGATGATTGGGCGTTGGTCCAAAAGTAGAACCATCGTCATAGGCAAAATAACTATAGCTAAGTCCATTTTAATGCCAAAAATTAAGTATCTTTTGCTCTCTTTACCTGATCCTCGAGCCACCTCTTAGGAAATATTGAGAAAATATTGTTCTCGTTTGTCTGGAACCAGTTGTCAACAACTCTCATTCGTTAAGAAAGGGGTGGTTTGCGAATGATGGACCTTAAAGCCTTTGCGATTTCGACGAAACTTACTGTACTTGGTTGAGGAAATACCACAATGCATCCCCGTTCGTCCACGTTTGCCATGTTTTACTACCGTACTTCTTAGAAGGTAATGTTAAATTCTTTTAGGATGGGAGACCCTACTTACTTGAAAAAATCGGTCTTTGATAAACAATAATTTCTATAAGGACCCTATCAAACTGAAAGCGTCCATCGATTTTGATCTTGGCAATGAGCCAAACACCCGTTAAAGTCTCTTTCATAATGATTCAATACAAGTTGGTAGAAATCCTTTGTACTTGAAAAGCTGGATACAGAAGGGTGTATGTAAAGTTGATGATTTATTTGACGAGAATGGAAATTTTCTTACCCTCAATGACTTAATTGCTCGTTACTAAATTAATACAAATTATTTGCAGTTTAAAGGTGTTTTAAGAGCGGTTAAATACTTTTTAAACGGTTGAACTTTTTGGAGATTAAAGAGGCCCTTTGTTCCTGAGTTTTGCTGTTTTAAGTAAATCTAAAAACGTGGCCCTGATTTCTACAGAAAAATGATGTTTAATGAAGATGATCTAGCTATAAGGTATGGAGAAAGATGAATTTGGATGCAATGATTTTAGTTGGAATTTAAACTATGATTTACGTCGAAGTTTGACATCTAGAAAAAAGTTTCTTGGTTTCAGTATCAAAAAAGTCGAGAATTATTTCGACAAATTGTTACTTAAAACCAATGGCTGCTACGGCCCCACCAAAAGGTGGGCCAAAAATCGTTTCCGAAATTTCGCTGTAATGATTAAGGAATAAACTGCAATAGGGAGACTTTTACCCTGGAAATAAATAGTCGAGACTCTAGATTTAGCTAAATAACGGACGAGAGGTAAGCCGACTCCATTATGTAGCTAAATTTACAGTCTCGACTATTTATTCCACTGTAAAAGTTGAAATATTGTGATTTAACAGAAAATTAACTTCATAATTGTGCACTTTTGTTGCGCCAATTCCCATCTGTGGCCCCCTCCCCTTTGACCTCTCCACCATATCACTGTATCACCAGTTTGGTCCCTCTCAAACAAAGGCCCTGGATCCACCAGTGCCTGCACCTTGAATTTAATATTACGTAACCCATTCGTTATCCCCTGTTTCTTCGTTCAATGTAGTTAAAGGGGATCATTGAGTTGGTATCAATTATATTTTGATGAGTTTGAGGGGAATGATTGCACGACAAAGTTTCTAATTAGCCCAGTTACTCATGTATCACTTCCTATAGTTTTACAGAAAATGTGAGAAATTGTTGTTTTTGTGGACAGGGGTTGCATATGATTAATATCTAATTGTAAAAAGTGTCTGGTCACGCATTTGTAACAAATGGTTTTAATCATTAATTACCCTGTGATTACCATTGCAGTCAAGGGCTTGGGATCTGGGGGCTGGGGCACCAGCCCCCTCCCCTCAGCGAAATTTGTGGGGCGGAAGTATGCTTTAGCCACCCCCACTTTCCAAGCACGAAAACCTGTTATTTGTCTCTCATGTAAGAAATGTCAAAAATTTGCAGTAATTTACTTCAGAATTTGTCCAAAATGGTGCACCAGATTGCATCTAAGGACCCTCAAATATCAAAAAAAATTTCAAAAGGGCTAAGGAATATCAAAAATGTGCAATAATTTACCTTAAAATTTGTCCAGGATAATATTGCATATAAGGACCCACAGATATCCAAATATTTTCCAAGGGGATAAGAAAAATAAAAAAATTGCAGTAATTCACCTTAGAATTCATCCAAAATGATGCACCAAATTCCATCTAAGGACCCTCAAATATCAAAAAATTTTCCAAAGGACTAAGAAATGTCAAAAATGTGCCGTAATTTACCTTTAAATTTGTCCAATCGATGCACCAAATTGCATCTAAGGACCCTAAATTATCAAAAAAATTTCAAAACCTTCGACCCCTCCCCCAGGACTGCGATCCGAAACAAGGTTCAGCCCCCCCCCCCCGCCTTGAACAGGTTCCTACGCCTATGATTGCAGTTGTGTGTTAGATTTGCAGAATCTCTTAGTTTGACCATTCACCGTCAAGATATGAGTAAAACCCAACAGGTGTGATAAAAAATCACGAACATCGAGAACCAACTCAATAAGCCCCTTGAAAAATTGCATGTTAATCTTCAGAATTATTTTGTCTTTAAGTAATTTTAATAACTTGCATCATTGTTTTGTATTTAAAATTGATTTAGAAGAACAGGAAAAATAGGGTTCTGTAGACGGTGAATATTTGTAGCATGGCTGTATGGAGACGAAATAGAAGGACGCAAGTCACGGTGGCTGACGTCAGTTGGCGGCCATTTCACCTGTTTCGAGCCACTGGCTTATAAATATAGACTCGTGCATCCTTGTATTGATACTAGTAGATTCCTTGGACTATTTATTACTACACTGAACACCTTGTATATTTACTTCGTGTCATTTAAAAGTTACTGTCATGAAATATCAGTGTTAAATAAAATTAAAAAGCAAAAAAAAAGAAAGACTTGCCCTGTATCCTGGTATTCTCTATGCTGCTCTTTCTGTGTCCCACTGTGCGGAAAATGTAGCCGGAGTGGCAATAATGAGGGGATGTATACCAACTGACCTTGGGACTTGCCAAAGCATTAACTCTCTAAAAGCTTAATACAGTTGAATTATAGATGATAAACACAAAGATGAAAACCTAAGCAAAAACATTGATGAATAGGGATATCAGTCAACCAAGATGTAGTGACCAATGTAAATCTCTGACATGGAGATACAACATACCTTATCAAGATCTTCCCCGCGGAGCGGAATCTTTTTGCTCAGCTCCCCAGCTTTTTAAACCATGTATGACTGAACAAGGAATATGCCGTACAGCCTACTACGTAGGCAAATCAAAACCCTGTCCCAGGAACTCACCTTCGACCCCATCCCATAGTGACTGCCCACCGTGCATGACAACCCACCACACTAAAACCCACAATTTTCCACACTAAACTTGTACCGTGAAAACAATTGATGTACTATGTGTACCATGCTGTACGGGTACTGAGCAATATAGGCAAGAACTGGAGCATTAACTAGCCGGCGATAAAGATGACATGTGCATGAAACAGTGCTATGAGGTTTGGAATGAGACCTAGATCTTCTAAACCAATGAATACTTAAGCAGTTTTCCCTCAAATGTGACTTAAGCGATTTTCTAGATTTACATAGAAATAATATTTCCTATAGAAAAATTACAACTCAGTGTAGCAGTTGACCATGCAAGGTCACCCTAGTTATTTCTTACAATGGGCCTACCCACAGCAACCCTTACCAGACTTATCCCCGAAGGACCTCTGTTTCCCGAATTAGCTATGTCCCCTGATGGAACACTATGGATTAGCGTGCCCAGACTTTCAGCCGTTAGTCCCGAACATCATAAATTTACCATGCTGAATACAACAAGGTACCACGCATGATCAAGTAACTTTATACACCGCAAACAAGACCTGTCTTCAAAAATGTATTTTAGATAAAATGAACTGAGGCCGGAGGAGCCAAACGTCTCTGTTAGAATTAGTGCAGTAAGTGGAAACCTAATTTGTATTTAACTCAAAAACTGAAACTTTCAAATCATACTGGAACGGAATTCAGTGGTGTCGATGATTTGACCTAAGACTCGACATGAAACAGTAACCTTGGACAATAGATCAATCCGTTTTGGCTATCGTATAGGGTTTTTGTGTGAAATATAAAACGTAACAGATGGATTGGAAAATACAAAGCATTTCGTCACTGTGACCTAGGTACGTACACGGGCAAAAACATCGTTGATTACCTTTTCCGACTAGATCATGATACCATCTTTGTTTATTAACCATTTTATAGAACTAAGTGTCAAGCATTACAGCTTGTGGTCTCTCTAAAGAAGTTAACTTTATTCTTATTGTGTGTTATGCTACTCGCACACTTTCGCAATGTTAAACACCATACATAACGAGCTCTGAGATCGCCTTTGAGCTCTTTTCATATCGTCCTTAGCACGCACCAGTCTCGTAAAATGTTTAATCATACGTCGCAGCATATCGGTCGAAATCCTGAACAGATCGTGCTTGTTGGCCAGTTGGCGGACAGCCGAAAATTTTTAAACATGCTCAGAATTTTTGGCGACATCTTGTGTCAGCATGATGTGTATTTGTTGTGCGCGTGATACATCGTGTTGTTTCCGCAGTGTTATAAAAAGTCAAGTCACTGACTCGGACTCGAGTCGACTCGAGTCGCATATTTGACTTGACTTGGTGATCAGCCAAAGTGACTTGACTTGACTCGAGTCTGGTACCCTAAATGACTTGACTTGACTCTAGTCACCACTTAAAATGACTTGACTTTACTTTACTTGGACTCGAGCATAGCATGACTCGAGTCAAACTAAAGACTCGAGTCAGGGAAAATGACTCGAGTTTCATGCTGTGACTTGAGTCCCCTTGACGTGACTCTGATGTTTGTAAACGTATGCAATTCTGGTCTGAACACGTGCATATCGCAAGGTAGACGCGGCCGTATGGCAAGCCGTTTTACTTTTTATTCCATATTTGATAATATCAACAATTAATAGGTGATATCAGCAATTAATTGTTGATATCAGTAAATAATTGCTGATATCACCAAATCATTTGATGATATCAGCAAATAGTTGGTGATATCAACAATTATTTGCTGAAACCTGCAATTAATTGTTGATATCACCAATTCATTTGCTGACATCACCAATTCATTTGCTGATATCAGCAATTATTTGCTGATGTCAGCAATTATTTGCTGATATCAGCAATTATTTGCTGATATCAGCAATTATTACTGATATCTCCAATTATTTGCTGATATCACCAAATGGGACATATAACTTATTCATTTGCTGATAACAACAAATCATTTGCTGATATCAACAAATGAATTGCTGATACAGCAATTGATTTAATGATATCAGCAAATCCAGCACATTTCACTAATTCATGCAATTGTTGATATCAGCAATTCATTTGCTGATATCAGCAATTCAAGCGCTGATATCATTAATTCAACCGTGACGAGCGCGAAAAAATGTACCTTGTACGTTATGCTGGTGTAGACTGTATACGGAACCCAGCCACGTCAAATGCAGTACCCCACGGCACACTGAAAATGATTCACACACGTTGGCTGAGTGATCGTTTCCTAAATGGCGGTACGTCCGCACAATAGACCTTATGCATATGATGTCACAGAGCAGAAATTAGTGCACCCTCGTTGGAGAAAAACGCGTATCATTGCAAGTTACACCAACCAATGCAGACAACTGATTTGTCAACCAATCATACATACGCGTAAGTCTACTGCACGCTCTTGTAAAATTTACGCCATTCGTGCACGTGTACTTCATTGCTTTCCTCCAAACTGACGTCGCATGACGTCAATGCATAAGGTCTATAGACCTTATTAATTGACGTCATGTGACGTCATTTTGGATGCAAACAGGGAACCACACTGCACGCACAACGAGGATTTCGCACGCGTGTGCCTTAGATTTACGCGGGTATCCCACCTTTACGTGTATCAGCTGCCTGCATTTGTCGGTTCAGTTCATTCAAATAATTCTTTTGTCTGTTGGTGTAAGTTGCCCGTATTCCCAATGAGTGGCCCAAGGCGTGCCCCAAGCCTCCATACCCTTGCTCTACACTCTAGCGGAACCCCTGGATCTCGCCTAGGGGAAGCATGGGCAAAAGGAACCCCCCGGGTAAAAGGAATCACCCGATAGATTAGCGATGTTAAGCTGCTGGCGTTCCAAGATCTATCCAGCACTTGTCACATGGCACCTATTTTCCCGCTATAAACGTTCGCAACTGAGAGAGTAGAGAGCAGTAGGAAGAAAAAAGAAAAAAAAATACCTGCATTAAAAATGTAAGGGTGAAAATTGACTGTTCGTACTAGGTAAAAGGTCCACTGATATGATGTGTTCATATAATGCTACAAAAACGCGTATTCAGAATTATTATTTGACAATAGAATAAGCCGACAAACTCACGTGTGGGCTAGCTGTTGAGGTACATAATGAAAAGTACACACTAGGCAAAAGGAACCAGGTAAAAGGAACCGTATGGTTCCCTTTGCCCATGATGACCACTATGCATGCAATGTGTGTGAATATTTTGTTTGGAAAGGAAAATGCATGAACGTTGCCTGGAATTGTGGAAAGGTTAAGTGGATTAGGGTGGACATATAAAAGTCAAGTCATTTTGGCTGATGACCAAGTCAAATCAAATATGCGACTCGAGTCTGAAACAGTGACTTGACTTGCTACGTTACTGCTGGCTCGCCACGGACGGTGGCTTCAGCCACCGCCCACCACCATTGGTTACGCCTACTGAGTTAGTTTAGTGTTAGTTAGATGAGGTTTTACGGCTCAGTTTCTAACCAATTGGTTTATGTCGGGCCGGCCACGGCCTTTTTTCCAGTTGTGGCTCACTGGCTTGTTTCCCCTACTCCATTGTTTATGCTGAGCATCATGCATAATGGCATTAGGTTCCATATTTAAAGCCTTTGGTATGACCTGGCCACTAAGGAACAACCAGTTAAGTCAATTATAAATCCACTACAGAGTGCATTCATGTTGTCTATATTAATGGTTCCTTTTGTATTAAGGGATGCATTTGTTAAATTTGTCAATGGAAACATGTTCCAAAAATGTAAAATGTGAAAATGACAAAAGAAAAACGAACGGTCAACGTACTACGGAGACTTATATAGGCCATATTTTCATCATTCTATCTTAGGCTTCAATTTTTCTTTGGCCTTGTACCGTTAAAGCAATGTAGGCCTACAAGGTGGGGGCAAGACGGTGTCGCAATATTGTAATCACCTCATCACATGTCCATCGAGCCGGTTAAGATGATTTGCCCCTTCCGCAGTCCAACAGACCTAAGCTTTGCCTTTGCCGCTCCCATCACCCATTTTCCCATGGTGCAGGTAAAATTCGAAAACAGTTTGGGATCGGCAAAGGGATTATAGAAAGTTCGGACACATTGTGAAGCGTTGTGGGCTCTTGTGACCCACATTACGCCCTCTGGTAGGGTCCAAGGGAAAGGCTGCGTTATTCATCAGTGGGTTGAAGCCCGGGTAGCTCTCAGGTATCTAAAAATTGTGGGCATAAAAATGGTGCATTTAATCTCCTTCAAATCACATGAGGTAGGCTCTTAATAGACCATGAACAACCCTACAGTTTCACACTCTTTTAAATAATGTCTGGCTTCGACGACTAATAGAGGGCCGGGATTATTTATGCTAAGGTTTCAGGAGGGTCGAGGGGTGGATCATGGGTGATGGTGAGGGTTGCTGAGGCTTTGGAAAAATAATTCCACCCGAGCTGCCGACGTACCGAAGAAACAATGAAAAAAAGTAGCAATCAATGTTGGTGCACGAGTAGCCCGCGGAACAAAATTTGACATTTTTTTGTAATTTTGCAGGTTAGATTGCATACTCATATTGTCTATCTACACATCAAGTAAGTGACATGAGTAATAACAAAAATAAGGAAATAAGTTCAATGTGGTACCCCCCCCCCCATATTAGCCCTCCGCGACGCCTTTAGAGCATAAATATCAGAACTTCCCGTTGCCCATTGGGGTGCCCGGAATTCACCGGCTGGGGTTTTGCTTAAGAACTGGATCTGGTTCTGGTTCGTTTGAGAAGCAATTTACGCCCTTGACATGCTATCAACTGAAGCTACAGAGGTTAATTTATGCGTACCAAACACATGCAGTACATTATAAGAAGATAAGTACACTGACGCATGAAAAGGCACTTTGTCTTGTTCTATCTCTGTGCACGCAAGAACAAAAAAGCTATGATACTAACTTTTACAGCTGCAGTTATTCGCATTTGGCGCCCTAGTATAGACAAACTAACTGTAACTACAAATTTGTGTTTTAGATTTGTATCCGATACGATGCAATCAAAGGTTGTGACGTTCGATTAGCTGCAAGAAAGCACGAAAAATGCGCCTTGGTGCTCAGAATGTACTTGGTGACAAACTCGATGAGGTGTAACAAGATCGATGTGTAGTGCACCCTCTACCCTGTTGGCGGAAAGAATTAGCAGCTCCTCCTTCAGTTGCAATCAATTAATGAACACCAAAATGACCCAACTGTCAAAGTGTGTGGCGGGGTGAACCTAAGGAAATGAGTGTGTAATTCACCGATTCCCATTTTTCCCAAATGCACACCTATAACGAGGAGGTTAACCCTTTAATCGGACTAATATAAACTATAAATTTAAGATAATCTTTCTGAAATTAATTTTTTAAGCTTCTTAAAGTTATAGTTAGTACCAAACATGGCATTTCATAAAATATTGACAAAAACAAAATTTCCTTAACAGAGAAACTACAGAGCTGATTTTCTGCGTTCTAGTTTAATTATATTGAGAAGATTTCATGGTTTTCGCCCTTCAACCCCATGCTCCGAATTCCTGTAAGGAGTCCTAACAACGGGCTCAGAATCCCTCGAGTACAAAATAGCGCTTCGAGCTTAACAGCTTAAGGTGCTCTTGCGGTTACCCATCGTCCCCCTGAGAATTCTTAGCTCCGCGTCGGAGGAAAAGACCTTTCTTTCAAGGGTACTGCTTCCGACACACAGTACACTGTGCAATTTTCATTCTGCTTTCCCCTCCCGTCCCTTTTGGGACTTGCTCTACACGTAGGTCATTCGACAGTTTAACGCTGTCCTAGTAACCTGAGAGGTAAGGCAAAAATCAAAATGTGACCTTTATAAGTCTTTATAAGTCTTTATAAGTACTTTGCCCGATCGTTTTTCTTTTGTAATTCTAACATTTTACACTTTAGGAATATGTTTTCTTTGACGAATTTAAAAAACGTATCCCTTTATACAATCCTGTGGATAATTCGATAGTGTATCATGAAAAACAGTAAAGAATCAGCGGTCTGAATTTGCCATAAAATATGAATGATAGGCTATCATTCTTAATATACGAAAATTTGTAATATAAGGTTCATTGTTGGCCAATTTTCCAGTTATGTCCTTTAAAGTCGTGCACATTCATCACTCCCTAATGAATTTCACCGATGTACCTGGAGATGGCAAAATACTTGAGAAGGCAAAAATACTTGGAGATGGCATATTACTTGACCCGTTCGGCGAAGGGGATGCGCCAAAAGGGTCACATGCATTTCGCCGTTTCAAGTATTTTGACTTCAGAATTACTTTGATGCCTTCAAAATTAAGTTCAAACGTAATATTTAACGACGAATGTAAACCTAGAATGCAATATTTCTGAGAAAAATTTTCCGACAACTCGTCGAAATACCTGGGCAGACGGCAAGTTATCTGAACAGACGTCGAAATACCGTGACCCTTTCGGCGTTCCATATTGAATAGTATTGTTGGTGATGGCGCTCGTTTGAAACTCCGTCATTACTGACATTCTTCGTTACGCTGAATTGTTGATATCAACAAATGAATTGGTGCTATCAGCAAATGAATTGGTGATATCAGCAAATCATTTGTTGATGTCATCAATTCGGGACCTCATATCACCAATTAAAAAGTGACATGTTGGAATTGTTGATATCACCAATTCATTTGATTTCATGAATTCATTTGCTGATATCACCAATTCATTTGCTGATATCACCAATTCATTTGCTGATATCACCAAATAAGTTCAGATATGTGCCAATCAGTTGTATACATTATGACTGACCCAAAGAATGGCAGTCCTAACTCAGACGTGGACGCTCAAGTAGCTTCACTTACCAAGCAGATTGAAGCACTCACACGGCAAATACTAGAAAGACCGCCCGCACCTTACTCACGTGGTCACGGTCGTAGCCGACCCAAGTCTGATACTTCTAAGCATCAACCTATAGCGACAACTGTCTTGTCAGCTCAAAACAAGAGTCGTCAATTTTATGTTCGTGACCGTATTACAGGCACTAAATATTTAATTGACACGGGTGCCGATGTCAGTGTATTACCTGTATCTAAGTCTGGCAAGAAGCAAATTTCTAGTTTTTCACTTGAAGCACTTACAAATCAACCATAAACACGTATGGTCACTTACTATAGACCTAGGCCTGAGACGTTCGTTTCCCTGGGTATTCACCATAGGTAACGTAAAATGTGCAATACTAGGTGCCGATTTCCTAGGACACTAGTAGCTATTAGTAGATGTTAGACGGCGAAGGTTGATAGACTCTGTCACCTCCCTACACATCTCTGGAGCACATTCGAAGGTAAAATCTCCTTCACCTACGTACTTCCTTGTGTCTGAGCAAACACAATACCATAGATTGTTGAACCAGTATCCACAGCTTACAAGACCTAACTGTAGAGATACTGGAATTAAGCACTCGGTGACGCATCATATTGTTACCAAGAGGCCTCTATGTACTGCCAGGCCTAGACGATTAGCGCCCAGTAAGCTTAAGATAGCTCAGCAAGAGTTTGAGCACATGCTCCAACTTGGCATCATTAGATCTGCCAAAGGAAATTGGGCTTCACCACTGCACATGGTGCCTAAAAAAGACTGGTGATTGGCGTCCTTGTGGGAATTACAGGGCCCTGAACAGAGTCACAGTACCAGATAGCTACCCGATTCCCCACATTCATGATTTTACGGCCAACTTAAGCGGTGCACAGATCTTTAGTAAGATCGACTTAGTGCGGCATGGGCAGCACAAACTTTTCAAAGGTTCATGGACGAAGCTTTACAGGGTCTACCGTTTGCTTACGCCTATATTGACGATTTGTTAGTAGCTAGTAAATCTCCGAAAGAACACCTATCTCACCTCAAACAGTTATTTGAGAGATTAAGTGAGCACGGTATTGTAATAAACCCACCAAAATGCACTTTTGGAGTTACTTCACTAGACTTTTTTGGTCATAGAGTCGATAGTTCAGGTGTCCAACCTCTACCTCACAAAGTTCAAGCCATACAGGATTTTGCCACACCGACGTCTCTCACACAACTACGGCGTTTCTTAGGACTTGTAAATTTTTATAGACGTTTTGTCCCTATGTGTGCTTCTATTTTACAACCATTGACTGACTTGCTCGCAAGTAACCGCTAGGAAAAGTCTATTACTTTGCAAGGAGATGCACTTAATGCTTTTAATGAAATTAAGTCAGCCCTAGCTAAGGCTACCCTATTAGTTCATCCTAATTCTACTGATGACTTATGTTTAACTGTAGATGCTTCCAGTGTTGCTGTGGGTGGTGTACTACAGCAAAATGTAAATAATGTGTGGAAGCCAATTGCATTCTTTTCACGAAGACCCTCGCCTACACAAATGAGGTATAGTACCTTTGGTAGGGAGCTTCTAGCTATATATTTAGCTATTAAGTATTTTAAGCATATGCTTGAGAGTCGTGAGTTTTACGTACATACTGACCGTAAACCACTGACGTATGCTCTTCAAGCAAAACCTGATAGGCATTCGCCTCGACAGATCAGGCAGCTTGACTATATTGCCCAGTTTACAGCCGATATACGGCATATTAAGGGTACTGAGAACACAGTTGCTGACTCATTATCACGCAGCACATGTACCATCAGTACTTCAATCCTAATTCCCCACTTAACTTTGAAGACATGGCGGCTGAAAAACGGAAAGACGATGAGCTCCAGCAGGTACTTAGCTCGTCTTCCTTGAAGGTTCAGGACGTACCACTACTCGGATCGGACAAAACCATTAAATGTGGTATGTCCACCGGTATACCTAGGCCATACGTCCCCTCTGAGTTCAGACGTGCTATTTTTCATGCACTCCACGATCTGGCTCATCCAGGTATCGCTGTTACACGTAAGCTAGTTAATATCCCGTTATGTATGGGAAGGGATTAACAAAGACATCAATAACTGGTCGAGATCATGTTTGCAATGTCAAAAGTCTAAGGTTCATAGACATACACAGAGTGCATTAGGATCATTCGAATCACCGGGCCGACGTTGCTCTCATATACATATGGACATCGTCGGACCCCTACCCCCTAGTAGTAATTTTTCCTATATACTTACCACTATCGATAGATTTACTCGTTGGCAGGAGGCCATACCTATTACTGATATCACCGCTGAAACGGTTGCTAAAGCCTTTATTAACCGTTGGGTTGCATTGTTTGCATCTATTACAACTACTGATAGAGGTACTCAGTTTGAATCGGCACTGTTCAGACATCTCAATAACTTGTTAAGATGTAAGAGATTCATAACTACCTCATATAACCATATCGCAAATGGATTGGTGGAGCGATTCCATCGCCAGTTAAGAGGTTCACTTAAAGCGTATTCACAACCGCATGCTTGGACTGAGGCATTACCATTAGTTTTGTTAGGAATACGCTCAGCTTTCAAATCTGACATCAAGTGTAGCTCAGCCGAGATGGTTTTTGGTACCACCTTAGTATTACCAGGTGAATTCATACAACCATCGGATCAGTCCATCGTAACAGATAGTAGCTATGTTAACAGGTTAAGGTCACATATGTCGCAGTTACGTCCAACATTATCTAGGCCTTCGTCACGTTACACCTACCAACCTAAGGACTTAAGTACTTGTTCTCATGTATGGTTGCGTAGAGATGGTGTCAAGAAACCTTTAGAGGCACCCTATTCAGGCCCGTATCAAGTCCTTGATAGGAAGGATAAGTACTATACAATTAATTTTAATGGACGCAAAACCACTGTTAGTATAGATAGACTTAAAGTGGCTTATCACGATGAACCTGCTAAGTTAAATGATAGTGAGCCACTACCTACATCACATTCGCCACCACCTACACTCGCACCTCAACCCACTACAGCACAACAACTAGCCTCCAAATCTATTCTTAATTAAGACTTCGTCTCATACACCTACTACGCTTACAAGATCAGGTAGAAAGGTATATTGGCCAAAACGATATCTACAAGTTGTACACATATAGTATCGGTGACTTTCACTTTACAGTCATCTAGGGGGAGACTACTGTAGTGTTCCCTTCATTTAAAGTGATACTACCTGATCAAGAATAAGGAAACCATAAGTCTAATGTTTTTCTTTATTTGTCGATCCACCAGCTATGCTAATAATGGATGAAGCTGTTCATGTAGTAACTGAAAATAGTAGTGGGAATGGCAAATTTGGAGAAACGGTGCAAAAACAGCCAAAATCTGAAGGCTTTTTTGAAACAACTAGCTTAAACCACGCCTATCAGAACACTATATGAATATTCAAGGTCTCGCGCAGATGTATGTACCGAAGAACTGTACATTTAGTGGGCCTGCATTGCCACGGTTATTCACGATTTGCTGGGAAAAGTGTGATTTTGAAGGTTGTATTAC
>WURT03000033.1:1323301-1336101 GCA_009936505.3 Holothuria glaberrima
CAAATCGCCTATTGAAATTTAAGTTTTCATACAGTAAATTATTTGAATGGGGTCATGTCCCCCTAATACTGATAACATATCACCGCCCTTGCATACAGAACCGGATTAACCATCTCACAGGGCCACAAACACACACAAAACATTAGGCAGGCTCCTAAAGGGATGGGGAAAACAGCATAGATCCGGCAGTTTGGGGAGGGGGTCATTTTAAATGTGGGGAATCATAAAAGATCGACAAAGACTTAAAAAAATTGCTTCGTGGGTCATATTCGTAGCACGCGTTTTTTCATGGGCACGTATGTTATAAAGTCCCAATTTTTTCATAGGACCTTAGTCAGAGCACGCATGTCCCTTGAATACTCCGATCTCTTGTGTGGTAAGGCTGAGCAAACACAAAATAAAAACAAAACAGAAGGATTAATTTGACCTTTAACCCTGCATTGTTCTGTCAACATCCGACGTAGTAACGTCCTTTACATGACTATGTATAATGATCGTTGATCGTTAATTCGCGTAACCGGAATATGTACAAAATACACATAAAAACTAATTATTCAATTGAACATGAATATTCAACGTATGAAAGAACAAGGAAATGGAATTCTATTCGAAAAGAATATTAATTTCACTAAATTGTATTGATTGCACTAGTTTGTCATCCAAATAAGGAATACTGCTGCTTGATCTTTGCAACCGCCACCCGCTGAAGTCGACAAATATAAAAAAAAAACACTACAAAAAGTCGTAATTATCATTAAGTTATGACGTCATGTACAAAATGCCTTGCATTGCCTATAACTATATATACACAAATTTTGACGTCGCTATGGTAACTACGTAGACGGAATGAACCAAATGTTCAATCAGATAAATACTCCTGTATGCGGGCGCGGTCATACTGGCATATGGAATCAAAAGATTAAAGGTCACGCAGTAATGAAAACAAAAGTACATCCCTTGGGTGCTGTGAGGAAAATCCTTGCTAACAGCCCACGGGCTCTGATTAGTGTTGGAACGATTATCGGTATTCACCATCTGTATCGGCAGATATTCCACATTTTCATCCTGCATCGGTTTCGGCAAAATTTACCTTACTGCCGATATAACCTAACCGATATTTATCGTCCCATATTTCATGATAAGTGGTATACAATTTGAGTATTTTTGAATGCAAGATGAAATATTTTACCTCATCAAGATGAAAGGACACTTCATCGTGGTGCCCCGTGGCCTATGGTTAGTTGCAGAATGCTTCTTTCCCAAATATCGGTTTCGAATCGGTATCGGCCGATATTGAGAACTGAAATATCGGTATAGGAAATATCGGCTTTTTGCAATATCCGTACAACACT
This sequence comes from Holothuria glaberrima, assembly GCA_009936505.3. Taxonomy (NCBI): domain Eukaryota; kingdom Metazoa; phylum Echinodermata; class Holothuroidea; order Aspidochirotida; family Holothuriidae; genus Holothuria; species Holothuria glaberrima. The sequence continues at coordinate 1,324,654 of WURT03000033.1, forward strand.
AGCCCTTATAACGGTTTGTTTTTTATCGTCTCTTTCGATCACCATCACTAGAATGTGACGTCACCCCGCCCGCCCTATGTTAGCCTTTTGTTTTTTTTTATTATTTCTTTTGTGCTGGTTTGATTGCGTCTGTACCCACAAAATACATTTCATAAAGAATAGATTTGATCTTGCAACAATGCACTCCAAAATATTTCCAAAAACTGGCTTTTCTGGTTCACACGTATGTAGTGTAAAAAGGTAATGTTGATTATTTTGTAACACTGTTATTTACTTTGGTTAAATGCTCTTTAATTTATTTGAATACGATCGAACTTTTTGAAGTGTTCGTAAAACAGTATCCACTAACTTATAACAGGGTCCTCGACAGATGATTCTGTTAATATAGTGTCTCATCAGGCGACATAGCACCGTCGGGGAGCAGCATCTCTTTGGGCGTAATATTTACTTTTCGTCCTTCGCCATCCAAATGTAGGGACTTGCAGGAAAATGTATTACTATCTGGGCATCGTACAAGCCTCCATCTTATTTTAAAGGCATAGTTATTTTTGTCGATTGATCACAAAGTAAGCATATTCCGTTGGCAAGATAGTTGCGATAAGTTCTACCATATGAAACACGCACAAATGAAATGCTTATACAAGTTGATGTGAGGCTTTTATCAAACTGCAGTGCGATAGCATTACAAAGCCTCTTTTACCCCAAAGTCAACTTTCACCTTCAACCGGGCCGTGGGTGTTTTAAGTTTATTTTCAGATCACTTTTATATCACACCTGTAATAGTTATGAAACTTGAAGCCTTCAAGGGCAGTATTCTGAGAAGCTAAGCGACCACAAATGTGGAGGTGTATGGCTTAAAATTTAATTTTCTATCTCATGTATATGGCTTAGAAATTGCAACTTCACATCGGGTGGCCGACCATCTCAATAATAAAGATGTGTATTCTAGCCAGCCTGTCTAGACTAAGCCACATGTAACAAACCAATATGATGTATCTTAAAGGCTGCGCCATCGGTCGCGTTAACTTTTGAATTCCTTCCGGGATGCAACCCCACTACAGGAGTTGCGCGGTGCTTGACCTTGGCTTATTGAACTTGGATAGCAAAATTATTTGATGATGAATTTATAAAACCTCTTTAAAAAAGCGTTGTCCAATAACCTTTGACCTAGTCTGATAGGCTCGGTAAATATTGCAACGTATTTCCTCTCAGTTGCAGAACTCATAAACAATCGTGTACACGACATATCATATAGTAACCCGCACATGTGTCTGTGTACATTCTTCGCAGAACCATACAAACAGCCTTTGCTCTTTCGCCATTTATACCGCCCTCTATTAGACGCTCATTTCAGCTGGAAGTGAGAGATACAGTTTTTTAGAGATTGGCAAGGGACTTCCTCAGACCGGGAATTTAACAGAATGAGAATGTGAAGGGAATGTGTTTGTCATCATGTGGACGTTCATGTTTACGCTCATGGCGTCCGAACTGTTAATATGGTGTCCGCTGTGATGGATAAACTGTGCTGATGGGTGAATTGGCATCGTATTACACCCTGCGAAGGAACTCTGTTGGGCGAAAGGGTATCTGGACTGACCCGCTTGATGGGTGACATGATGCATGTGACCACTTGAGGTGTGATGGTAGCTGCTAGTGGGTGCAGTGTAACCATGACATGCAATATCCGAGGCACCATGCAAGTACATATTTGAGGAGGTCGCTGATTGGATCATTCCTTGGTTAGGACTCGTCATGGTTGACATAAGCCTTGAACTTGAGTAGCTCGGCTGGAGGTCACCATCTTTGGCCATTTGTGCTACAGCTAACGCTGTTGCTGGCTGCACTGCTGTCATGTTGTTATCCTCAGTCATACCATTGTCGTGCGGGTAGCACGGCGTTAATTCGTCCACCACACCCGTGCTACCAGAACCATTGGAAGCGTAATCCCGCATTCGTGTATTGCACGAATCCACATCGTTTTCAACATCCATGCCGTTTCCGGTTTCGCGACGATGCTTGCTATGTGAGGGATCATTTTCGCTTGTCTCAGTTTTCGATATCGTTGGTTTAATGTCCTGAAGTTCGTTTCGTTCCTGATCGATGCTTTCCATGTTGTAATGCGTTTCAGCCATGTTATTGTTGTTATTATTTCCAGCGTTGTGATTGGCTGCTGACGGTTTTACGTCGATCAAAGTATCATTCGATTCCTTGGGTGGGTTTTCGGACTTTTCGCTCGTCTCACCGTGTTCACTGCCTTCAGAATCTGTCAAAGTAAAGTAAAAACAGATTTGATAATTACATCAGTCATTTAAAAACTAATATAAGAAATGGAAATAAAGTCGCTGATTATGGAGTCCGCGTAGTTGCAAAGCCTCAGTACTCGTTCAAGGAAAAGCTTTCTTCCTGAATATGTGAACTTTCTTCTCTAAACAAGAAACTAGTAAAGCAAAATCCCTCCAGAGTTTTTAAAAATTCTACTTTTCCAGCGCTAGAGATATTTTCCGTGTAACTTGACGTGTGGATCAGCCTTCACTGAAAACCGGCGAGAGATGAAGAGCTGACACAGGCTTCCTTCGAGACAAAAACACCCCTGAATTAAGCCTCACGTCATGGCTCTGTATGGCATTTCAAGTACCAATCAGTAATTTTTGATTTCCAACCGAATTAATTTTTGATGATAAACAACACTCGGAGGTAAACACCAGTCTGTACAAAAAAGATTCTTCACTGACAAGCGTGTCACGTGACCTATATGTTGAAGAGGTTATTCCGTCGGAGAGAATTCGAGCCCTCGTAGGCCTAAGAAGTGGTCAAGACTAGAATATTTTAGTTTCACTTTCTTCTCAAAAGTTTGAATTCAAGTAATGATCGCCAGTTATAAAAAGGACAATTAGCTACAATGAAAGATTGTTTCAAGGGATATTTTGCTACTTCCCAATAAAAACGACTGGTTTTGTAAGACTTTTAAAACGAATCATAAATAAATGTCAGTTTGATTTGATTTGATTTTTATTAGTTTTTTTTTTCTTTTTTCTTTTTTCTTTTTTCTTCGCTTTTTATTTTTATTTTATTTTATTTTATTTATTTATTTCATTTTTTTTTGATCGCGTAATGTTCGGGGCACTTGCGGACATAGCCTGCATAACTGGTGGTTTGGTCTTTGACTAATTTTGTGAGATACCTAAGGCTGGTTTGTTGAGCTAGCACTAACTGAGATTACTACCTCTGTTTCGCAAGGTACGATGGCCAAAGTGTATTATTCTGTGGGATTTTGCTACAATGTCATAAAAGAATACAGGAATGAATCGAGAAATCCAAAGATTGAAGAAAAAAATCATTTATCCCGTAAGAAGGAAGAAAAACATTTCTTCCAATTAAATTTCATGCAAAATACTCGTCGAAGATCGTAACAAGTGTAAATGTATACACTGACGTAATCTTGCAGCGAAATATCCAGGATGGAATGGGCTGGGATAATTTAATGGTGGCCAGTGTCAGAGGTGTAAAAAAGGAACAAATTTTTGAAGACCAATGATCCCTTTTACCCATGGATTCAGAATTTTTTTAAAAGATAATAAAAAATATTTCGAAAAATTTGTCGTTTGTATCTTTTTCCTGGTGCCAGTACGCCTTATGCCCCCACACTCTCCCCCGTGTCCGCCACTAATCCCGCAACATTCTATTTCAAATGCACATGCACAAACTAACTCCGAATTTTGATGGCGCTCGTTCAGTTTTACAAGCCTGCCTTCAACAGCATCTAATCGTGTGGCATGACTTTCCGTCTCTTTTTTTGTCTCAGTCACACGAACCGACCCGATTGTGTTCCGCTCCAGTGGCGGATCTCGTATCTTGATAATGACCCTCACTTATCTCATAATTAGTCTGTTTACGTTAACCAATAAAACCCTTGCATCCACTGTTTCTCGAATAGCTTTATGTCTCAGTAGCTACGCGAACGTTTCAAAACAGCCCCATGATTGATTCCCCGTTATATTTACTTACACGTAGTTAACTTTGCTGATTCTCCCGCATGTGACTGCTTTAGCCCGTAGGCTTGCAATTCCTTGCTCGTTCTGTTTGTACATGTATGTGCATACGATAACACAATGAAGGGGCCCGGGCTTCGCGTTGCTGTCAAGTTTGAGCCTGCCTCGGCATTGACATTGTTTCGTATGAGATGGATAAAAAATTATTCAACAAGAGCCGAGTGGCATCTCCGTGGGAAAAGGAAGAGTAAAAAGTATCATAAGTTCGACTCGAGAGAATACTATTTCCATGTTAATGCTAAGATTGGTAAATTACACGCGGGTCTCTATGTACAGTCTAGCTCCTGGGTGATAAAACATTAATATCCCCGTTAATATTCAATAACTCCGGAGACCGTGCGGGAGCAAGCCCGCTCGTCAAGGTTTGCGTGCGACGCGTCGCTTGATCAAACACGCGTTAAGTGTGGAAAATTGAAGTCCAACATGCTAAAATACTTATCAAAAGTGAGATTTTCCTCGGAAAATTGGAAGGGAATTGAAAACGTACCCCGTGAAACTCTATGTACGCGGAGTTTAAAAACGTTTTAAGGGCGCAGTGGGAATTGGTCGAGTCAGTGGCAATTAAGGATTACTGAGGCGTACGGTTGAAAAGAAGTGGTACGACAAAAGCAAGATACGGCGAAGACGGGTTTTGAGTAAGATGGAACGAATCGATGCAGCGAGATATTCCGCTCGAGTCTCGGTCTTTGAACCGCATCTCGGACATATAACATCTCAAATGAGAAACGAAGCAACTACGACAGCCCATTTCCAATTTCCATTTTGACGCGGAGGTACGGTGACATTAAACTCTATGGAAATATGGGTTTGGGTAACGTTTACGCTTTAGAAAAAGAAGCTTACCTTCAAGTACTGACTCTTAATTACAAATAACAAAAATATTATTTTTACCTTTTTCCTATGCATTCCTTTTGGTGGTTACAATTTGCTTTTCAGTATTCGGTAAAGGTAAAGCTCGTTTTTATTTTCTATACTGAAGGCAAAACTTTTACCTAATTAAGGGAAAATTCTGTAAAAACTTCGTGGTAGAAGGTCATTTTGATGAAGGGCAGAAGAGTGAACTCTAAAATAACGTCTCTTAATATTTCTTATTCTAACGATTTTTTCAGTAAGATAAGTTAAAATGCTTTGCAATTTTGTTAGAAGAGGTATATTTTAGAAAAACCAACTTTTTCATATTCTGATTGGAAACTAAAAATTGTTCTTAAATGAAGCACAGACGTCGTCTTGAATATTTAAAACTAAGCACAGGCATATTTCGAATATTCATACAAGCTTCAAGGTCTTTAGAGTATGAAAACAACTCATCGAGATTTTAAAATATTCAGTAAAAAGCCTCGAAGATCAGCCAATTAACACACATGTACTTCTATGGTTAGTAGCGAGAAAAAGGATGCATCTCCATATGTTACTGAGGATTTGAACATTTATAAGTAAGGGGACTTTGAATATTCAGTATTTTTTCTGTTTGTTCTGAATGAGTAAATAGATGTATATGTGATACAAAGAAACTAGGCAAGAGGTTATCACCCTTGTTATAACCTTAACATGATATAGTCAATAAAAACCCCGAAGATTTCTTTACGAGGTTCTGAAAGAAGTAGATTGTTTTTAAGAAATTTGGTACGAAGAAGCGATGATGATTTAAAGAACAAGCGTACTTTAAAATGATAAATGTTATGTATTTTCTAAACTTGAGAAAATAACTTCGTTCAAAACTAAAAACCATAACATTAAAGTCATAAAATGCGGTCAAATTAAGGCAAAGAGTAAAGATAATTATGTAAAACGGACACCAGCACGTCTGCCGAGGAAGAATTTTAATGCAGAAACAGAATATGTGAAACAAGACTAAACCAGCTCAAAAATAAATAATGTGTAATGAGTACACCCTAGGCGGTTTAATTCATTCTTCTATTTATGGGCAACGAATTTTCAATTAGAGCAAGTTAATACGTCCTAGAATTCTCAACTCTTATTTCTATTTATGTGGGTGATTTTATTAATTAATTAATATTTCATATACCGTTTTTATTTTCGGCGAAAACTAGTATTGTTACTCATTTACGGGACTACGTTTGAAATGTTACAGAGGTTTTTTACACTCTGTTTTAAAACTCTTTTTTCCTGGGCACAATCTGGAGGAAATAAAAAGTATATTAATATCAATTTTTGCACTCTTACAAGTGGTATTATTAGCCGCGAATTACGACACATTAAGTACAAATAAAACACCCATCACCGGAGAAGGTGAGTAATTGTGAACGATACATAAATAATTAGTGTCGTGATCAGATACTTTCCGCTTGGAGACTCTTCCTAATTGAACCATGGCTTTCGACTTCAACATAACACACAAGCCTCGTAATAGCATGACTGTTGCACTGTGCCTCACGAGTCGTAAAACTCCGCGAATAAAAAGGGTCTTAGAATCTATCGAAAATGGATTATTTTTCTACTCATTTCATGTGTGAACGCATCCCCACATTTATGGCAAATTTTGTTTATACATTTTTTCAGGGCGCTGACGGAGTTTTGGTGAGTTACGCCGGATTGGAGGTCATAGGGATTATAAGGAAATTTCATGAGCAATTATTTTATCCCGAGATAAGGTAAAACAAAGACAGGGCGAGGAAGTTTTAATTGACATCATTAATGACGTAAGAATGGTATAAAGTATAATATAAATAAATATGGCTTGGCTGACTGATTAGAAGCAGTTAATCTTTATTTTTACTTCCGTACTGATGAGAGATTTTACATTCACATTGAAGCTGGTATTTGGGAGAACAGTAAATGATCTCTCTATCGTTTCTTGCAAAAAAGTTAATTACATCTCAGGTGAACGTATATTGGAACTTAAGTACTCTGTTTCTATTAGAGTTCAATTTTACATGAGGGTAAATCTTAGTGTGACACACAAGAGAAGCAAAATGGTTAACACTCGGTCCGAATGTGTACATTGAATTTTAATTGTATTTATGTCTTCTTTTATTGTTATTATCTGATGTATTATTTTTTATCTGTTGTAATTTATTACGCTGTATTTAAAATTAATCAAACCATTTTTACGTTTTGTTATTAATTAACAGTATTACATCACAAAAAATTATCTACAGGAAGAACAAATTCAAATTTATTCATAAACAACACCATGCAGTGTAGGGGAGCACCTTAAAAGTTGGCGGAAGATGTTTGATTTGTCTCTGAAATTAGTAAATATTAAATTTGGCCTGACAAATTTCCTAAAATAAAAAATGAAACCGGGTAATATTTTTCAAAGCAGATAAAAAATTATGTATTTCGTTTTTAAGAAAGTCAATTTCGTCTTAAGGGTTACTATATAAGGTACTGACAACTGTAAAGAATTAATCGTTACGTCACGAGAATTAAGCCTCTCGATTGGTTCTTGACCTTAAACGTCTTATGTTGGTATACCTCTCGGGCATCGTAGTGGTTGCTCTTTAGGGCGGGCTTTGAGCACTTTTGATATTATTAAGTATAAACAAATCGCTATGAAAGTCTTTAAAGTGTACCTAAAGTCTAAAATTTGTTATATGTTTCAAAGCTTGAAACATGAATCCAAATGGTCCAACTCCCATCTTTACAGGATAATTCTAAGCTGAGATATAAATTTTTGAAGTTAAATCACCCATTTTAAAATGTTAGATTGCATAAAAAGTTCTTACGTCATTCGTGTACTACTCATGTCTTTGTTTTTCTTTGTTTTTTCGGAAACAACCATAACTTGTGCCAAAATGTGATCACTTTCTTACTGTTACGGGGGAACTTGACTTCACAAGCCTTATCCGTACAATGCAAGAAAACATGAAATTTCTCAAGGTCATGTACCCATGTTAATTTCAAAAGGAAACAAAAACTGGTAATTTGAGGTGTACAAGAAGGACATCAAAAATTATTGTGATGTAGAAGAATTTTCAAATTAAATAAATAAATTTCAACAGTTTATATCCCAGCAACGGAACAAGCTTTGAAAACGGAAGTTGGATTAATAAGATTTATTTCCCAACCTCTTACATGTATAATTTTGTAATTCTAGAATTTAGTTACACTTTAAAGTTTAAATATGTCTGGATTATCCTTATCACAAAGCTTGGCATGGTAGAAAATTTTCACAATTTAGTCGACATAGGCCTAGTGTTTTCTTCAAATAAACACCAAACTGATCAATTTTATGACTGTGAGAAAATATCAAGTTATTTTCATGAGAGAAAATAAGGAAAAGATTACGAAGACAAACAAAAATTACTAGTATTAGCAACAAGGTAAACTTGATACTTTATCCGCAGTCCAAATACAGTGTGAAAGTACGTCCTATTGTGTTTCAAGTTTAATGACAATAGTGTAGGAATTTTAAGTTGTAAACCAAGGAAGATTTATTTTCCATAGGGACAAGTATGAAGCAATTCAAAACGACTGACTTACAAAGACTAATTAAGTTAGTGCATAAAGCAGGATATCCTGCTCTAAGAGTTCGTAAGAGCTGTCACTCGTGAAATGAATTTACAAATTCTGCTCACTGTGTGTTAACTGTGCTTGTATCTATTAATGTTTAAGGTGCCTTTGTACTATATTCTCGCAAGAACTCAGTGTCCGTTGAGCTTTTCTTGTGAGAATACCTTTCATCGAAGACGGTAGCGCGTCGTTCAATGTCCGTGCCAAACTTCTCCCCTTAAATATGGAATATTAGGCCTGAAACCAAAGGAGATCGAGAGGGTCAGGGTCAGGGTCAGACTAAGCCCCTCCCCTTCTACAATTAAGAGTTCTGCTCTTGCTGGTAAATGTACTTCACAATTTGTAAGAATTTGCACCACTTATGTATCTGATCATCCTAACTTATTAAAAAATTATCAATTTTAAGCTCCCTTAGTTGAGACCGTACCCCCAGGACGGCGTTCACATTTACAAATTTATTCAAATTTTTGAAAGTCGTCTTGAGTTCCCCTTTCCTGTTGGACTGCCTGGTTATAGGCCTAGCACCCCAATTAGGAGACTGACCTTGTAAAGTTGGATTTTAAACCGCGTTAATCCGCCGATACGCTCAACAGAGCATATACATGGAATTTGAAAGATCCTTTAAACACGACTGTGGTAAGAACTGTTTACCGATGGGTACAGTACCTATCCTACAATATCTCTCGGGATGCAAATGGCAGAGGTTGTGGGTCGAGAAGTTTTTCTTCAGACGGGGTGGGTCTAAACAGGGGTGAAGTACAGTACTACCGCCGACCTCACCCTCATCATGGTTGGTACTTAATTCAGAAAACGTGGCCTCCCAGACGCCCTAGATTGCAAAAATTGTTCTTTAAAACACAACTTTGTCACTTCAGTTCTCCGTCCCCTATGTCTGTATGTATGGGATGTTAGTACAGAGATAATGTGACAGCCTGGCAGGTTTCGTGGGTTGCAGATAATCAGATGGTGCCTAAAAACACAAAGCGTACTCGTAACACGCAAACCGCTAGAGTTGTGTGTTCACAAAATACACATGCGTTAGGGGTAGTCTGGTAAGGGGAACCAAATCAGGGTTCACCGGGAGGGCTCCCACCCACCACAGTCCTCCACCACTGAATAATTTTGAATGAACCCTTCTGGTTGGAGAAAGCAGGAATATTCTCTTTTAGAGATAGAGAATTCCAACTACGCTACCCATCCCTTAATTACATAATTGGCAGTATCATAACTGAACTTTGCTAATTCCGGAATGCTTTGCTAATGCCGGAACCCACACATCTTGGTGTTCATTCTGTCTATCAGAAGAAAGGCAATCTTCATGAATTATCGTTCGTGACATGTGCTCCAACTCACCTCATTCCACCCACCCCACCCCACCCAGTCGTGATGACTCTTACTTTTAATTTCGTCCTATTTTTGAGCATGCGCAGTCACAAAAAGTAGCCCATCATAGGGTGGAAACTTGGAGGAAAGATCATAAGACCGTAATAACTGTATTAGAATTTATATTATTCATTATGAATTTCGCATACGACTCATTTAGAATGTAGAAAAACTCTCAAACATATCGTGTAGATGTCTCCATCTGTGTTTAGTGGAATATTTCATTTCCCCCAATCAGGGGACCAATTTTGATGAGTAGGTCTGACAAAAAGAGGATTGCCTTGTTTTATGTCGAAACAATAACGATAATTAGCAATAAACCATCAATAATTTAATATTTCTATAAATATTTGAGAATCAACGGTAATAACATTTGAAATTAAAACAACCTACCATTTTAGTTAAAAGAAGAAAACATTTTCCCCCTCCTTTGTGACAATACGATGGCCTACAATGGGATAATATTCGGCTTTATATTAAGAAGAAATTTAAATTTTCATGTTTTAATTAGCAAGAGACTTTTTTACAACTGAAGTTCCGAATTCAGCGACCGAGTTGCTCGTTATCTGGGACCCCTTTACGTAACCTGTTCATGAATCAAACATGTGCTTCTAGGCCGTGAAGTATCGCACCCCTGGCGTGGCACAACGTGGAATGATAATGATGAATGAAACAATGAATAATTAAATAGATTTATAAAGACTATGATGGATGGCTGGTTTTAAATTACCAAACCATCCGAGGTGGTTTAAAAATGGATGATAGGGTAAAGGTATTAGAAGTTTATGTAAAATGTGGAGAAATTCGCGCTCTGCGTTTGGTTTTGGCACAACAGTACAAGATAGATGATTTATATATGTGATATGTGTGTTTCTACAGTGCTATGTTGAACACACACACAGAGGCTGACATTTAAAAATCAATGGCGTGATACAATGCAACATTCAAACTGTGATACGGAACGCGGTTTTGCTTAAACGTATTATAATTAGAAGGAGGATGTCGTGAAAGTCACTTTAGTTCAATTTGTCAGATGTGTATTAAGAGACTGTAATATGCAAGTAAACAAACGTTTAAACTGGTCGTGGAATTATATAGAACTTCTAATGATAACTACTTCTGATGACACAAACAGGGAATGACAGGTTACATCGAAAAGATGTAAAAACAGATTTTCTCAAACTTAATATTAAGCAAAAAAAGAAAAAAAACATCTTAAAAAATTAAAAATCTGAGAAACAACTAAGACAAAGAAGTTAAGCAATTTTATCAAAAGGCATGTACTGCAAGTAGGCAACCTTTAGTCTAACACTTTCTGCTTACTATTTATTTCCATATTTTTGCTTGTTTTGTTTTCTTTGTTATCTTTTTTGTTTGGTTTTGTTTGTTTGTTTGTTTGTTTGTTGGTCAGTGTTGTGTTTTGCTAATCTGTGTATCTGACTACTTTGGCTGACATTTTCCCGAATTTATTTATTTATTTATTTATTTATTTATTTATTTATTTATTTATTTATTTATTTATTTATTTATTTATTTATTT
>WURT03000033.1:1392830-1403300 GCA_009936505.3 Holothuria glaberrima
ATATATATATAAACTGACCAAACTGACCAAGAACTGCTACAATAAGCAGGTAAGGGGACTTTTATAGTTGGGCTCAGTTTTCATATCAATTGTTTGGTTCTGCTCTCCCATTTTGGTCTGGTTTTGGTGTGGACTCTTTTTCAGAATGGAACTGATTTTAGCTGGACCTATGTCTTTCTATTTTAAGAAATATTATATCAATAGTAACAATGAAAGACGATTTCACTGACCGTTAACGTTTGCACGCTGGTCATCGGTCGGTGCATGTACTGCCTCGTACGTAAAACTTCCAAATCACATGCCCTGGACTTCTGGATAAGTAGGCTACTGTACTAAACGTAAATGAAGTTTTCAAAACTTTTGCTATTTTACAAGGAACTGTACTTCCGTATTGTCAGTAACCTTTTCCGTGCAAGTACTAAAACTCCGTACTTTCAGGTAGTGTTTGTGAATTTTTTGTCTTTTACAATATTTGCTAAACAATTTTACCGGTTCGAATTTCATTTGGGTGGCAAGCGGGGGCTTGACAGCTTACTTAGGAGCTCCTACCCCCTACCCCGGCTGGTTCCCCCACTGTTTGCCAATTTCCACACACAGTACTCTTTCTTTTTCTAATAGATGACAAATCGACACAGGATAGACCAAGGAGCAAAACGTCCGTTGCAAAAGTCTACTCCTTGCTACTTATAAACGTACAGATAGCGTTCATGTACAAAAGTTACGACATTTCCTTTTCCAATTATAACTGTATGAAGTGGGTTATTAAATTAACATTAAGCACATGGAGAGATCCTTACTCAGATCTTTTACCCCTCCATACTCCCCTTCCCTCCCCTTCACAATTCAAATGTCTTCCTGGTCTACTCCACAAGGTTAAAATTATCGGTGTGCCAACTGTAAAACACTTAGGTCATTTTAATCCAAAATTGGGTCAGGAGGGAACCGACTAAATTTATTGGGTCAAATTAGACTTAATTTGACTCAAATGAGGTCAAAATGTGACCCAAAATGTTGGTTCAGTTCGCTCGTGACCTAAGTGTATTTAGAGTGTATGCCATTTACTATATTGGATCCACGTACGCTATCTCCTCTTTCTACTGCCCACAGAATGACAAGTGACGAAATGTGTAAGAGAGCCTGAGAACGAGGACAGTGACAAGTTGTTTCCATAGTTACGGATTTTCTTTGTTCTTGCAGACGATATGCAATGACGTCACCATTTTCTTGAAAACCTACCCCGACGGATGCTAGAGGACAAACAATGAACGAAATGCATACTATATATGTTTAAAACACCATCTGAGGGCGCACTAGTATTTGGTTCTATAACGTCAAATGCATAAGGTCTATTCGAAAACAATGACCAATTTTAAGTTGCGTGTTACTTCTATAGTGATTACATTCTTTCGACTAGATCTATTGCTATTTTGATGAATAAGCCAAAACGAAAGACTTTGTTCATACTTTCGGCATGTAGATATATTATTGACACAGTTTTAAGGGCAAAGTAATAACCCCCTGGCATACACACACACTTTATCAGCTTAACCAATCAAATTTCATGTTACTACCCTTTCAGGTGTCTTTCACGATCTTTGATAACCAAAATAATCCATACTACGGTTAAACCGAGAGGTTTTACCATAAGTTTAGCAATTCATGAACAAAACAGTGAAGAAAAACCACTCAAGAGAACCATGCCTGATAATTGGCACACATGAGGATTTCAATCCAAATTGGTTGACGAACCGATTTTCCCTTCCAGACAAAAGTGAGAGCACGATATTTTCAAAACAATGACGGGCTGCAAACGAGAAAATTTAAGGGTTTTTTTCTGTTCAGTGGTTAATATTACTAAGAAAAGACGATTAAAGTAAATGGCTAAGAACCTATACAATTCAGATGGTATGACATCGATTTATTTAAGCGGTTTTACGTCTGCTGCGCAGAATTGTTTTACGCTAGTGATATGCAAATCTCCTACTATGATCAGTTATTGCCAAGACAGGTAAGAATGATGTTCACATATGGGATTATTTAACGGTAAAATGATGTTTTCTCTACACGACATTACACAACGTGCTAATTTACTCACCAGCGAGAAAACTACCACCCCTTTAATTTGAGTTCCCCTTCCCCGACCTTCAGTTCAGATCCTCTCGCCACCTTCAGTTTAAACGAAAATCAGTTAAAACTTCAAGTCAAAATGGGTCTTACAATAGCTTCATGCGTACAAACGTTTTCCGCCAACCAAAACGCCATGTATTTAATAATTGACGAAGACCGGAAATTTTCTTTTCACATGTACAGCCGAGTGTAAAGTTAAATATAAATCTTACTGAAAAATAAAATCTCATTTACATTAAAAATATTTTGACTTTTTCACTTAAACTAGTTTCAACTAGGTCTTATTCGAATATTTGTAGCTCTTCGTAGAGATGGGAGTGAACAGTCCGCAAATTGGGGGCGCTAGATAGTAAATACCAGTTGAATGTAAGTTGATAGATGGCATATGCACCATGGAGTCAAAACAGATTAGTGGTAGCAACGTTTGTAATTATACGGTTATCGACAAATGGAACATAATGACAGCCGTTATATCTTTTATATCGAGTGTTTAATGTAATAAACATATGTTAAAATTTACTCTTAAATTAAAGTTCTTTATTTTTACCAGAGAGTGGCAAACCTGCTGTTTGTGCCGTACACGATTGTGCAAAGAGATGCAGCTGTAACCAGAAATAGGCTAAAACTTAAACGTTCAAGTGGAGCACAAACGTAATGTTTGCTGATCAAGTTGTAGTTCATGGGTAACGAATAGGGAAAGGTTTGAAAGAGGAGTTCGAAGTTTCGCCTGAATGACCAATGGTTCATGTTTGCTCGCTTTCAAATGTATACGTTGACGACCGTAGACCCAAGGCATTAATAGGGGCTAATTGAACATAGGCCTACACTCTTCACAATATTTACTGCTAAACTAACAAACTGACAGAGGTTTCCATATTTACAATGAGTCTTATTTGAATGTTTTACAGTAACGAGGCGAGGCGCATTTTCTTGATAAATGTATGCACATCAGGGGAGAGAACTGAAAATATGAAAAAAACTGCACAGTGGCATCCAAATTTATCAACTAGAAAGGAGGGTAACGGCCAACTGACAGGCCCAACTGCAGTAATAAAACAAACTCTCGAGCGAATTACTTCCGAGGCAAACGTGGGAGACAGTTTGATCAGTGTAAAAGATTGAGAGTTGTGTGGCCCCTTTGTCCTAGTCCACTTCCCCCATTGAACCCCCCCCCCCCCCACTGTCATTCGAGGTCAGTAGGGTCTCACACATCGGAGAGCCTAAATACATGTGTCAGGCGTGTGCGTATGACCACTTGTCTTATACGTCTGCGTTACTGCGTCTGCGTCAGTTATCAGCTGTACCAAAAGAGCTTTCTTTTCTTGTGGGAGTATGCATGACGTTTCATGGCGTCATAGCTCATTAATACGTACCGTAACTAAATGAAACTTGTCATTTTCGAATGTTGAGTTTTCAGTAACTGAGGCGTTTTAATGCTTAAAGCTTACTGAATTTAACTAAAAAGAAGTCCCAGAAGTGATTTTAATGATAGGCAATTACAAGCACCTCAAGGTGCATTCTGGCCGTATTTTGGCAACGCAATGTAACCGTTTCAAAACTGTTCAGAAAAGTTGATTTTTTTTTTTCATTTAATCTCGCTATTTCCAGTTTTAAAACTTGCATATCCATTGATAAAATTCTTCAGGCACAAATCACTAAATACTTCTTTTAAAATCATTCCGTAAGGAAGTCAAGTTCACGGCAAATTTGCGGCTACTTTTTAGGTCTTCAAAAAAGCTACCTTATTTCAATATTTGATTTCTCACAAATTACGATAACACATAGCATTTTTAGAGTTTTATCGGAAAAATAAGAGTTGCAGAATTTAAATTATCACGTTATCGTGACAGGTTATGCCTTCTACTACATTATTCTTCGATTTAAACCTTAGCGTGGGTAAGGTATCAGTTTCGCGAAATCTTTAGGTTGGTCCGACTTTGGGTGGTGGGGCTACAAGAGAACTTGATTTTCAGCTCATTATCTCGCCCGCTTAAAACCGGCTGCTATGGCAGGTCTCTGGAATCGGTTCAAGCCTTCACTCTGGAAATATGTTAACAAATCAGTGAGTGTACGCACCAGAGTCTTATCGAAAATCTGACCAGATTGGACTCAAGTGATTCAAATTTTAACCAAATCTAGCCAAATATTTGGCAAGATTCCGGTAGCAGCTATGCTGACTACGGTGTTTTGACTAGCGCAATTTTTTTGCAAATTCAAAACAAACTATGTAATAGGTAAAAGCTGAAAAGAGTCCTTTTGTCGTGTGTGTGATGCCATGCGTGAAATGTCAAACGTTTGCCAACCTTTGAACCTTATTTTGTATGGATGGCAATTATCTTGTAGTTAAAAATGATCTAACTTGTACGGCTTTGGACTCGAGATTTTGTTGTTAAAAAGAAGATCGAGATCGTTGTTTCATTCTATAAATCAGTCAATACAATTCCAATCATACAGTAAATTTTCAAATGTGAGAATTCGATCCCATGAAACCTGCCTTTTGACCTACATACATAGTATTTACGCACCTAGTAAGAACTTCGGTTCCCCTAGGATGTTTTGCTTTAAAGAATCCACCACATTTACAAAACAACTTATTAATTATTCTTCAGTTCTTACATCTTTTCTTTTTTCATTTTTAAGTTTTAATTTTAATTTTATTCCTTTAGTATAATCTTATAATTGATTGAAAATTTCGTCTTTTTACGAATTTACAGGGCTTTAATAACTTAAATAACACATAGTGACTTAAATTTGCGTCATCAGCAAGTCAAATCATGGAAGTGCTACCAAGATAGTTCTTCCATGCTTAAAACTCCATTGTGATCTTACGGTTTCCAGATAATTTCACAAACTCGGACAATTCCCACCTGGACACCCTCAGGGCCGGATTTACCTTTGTGGGCCCTGGGACGAACTAATGTGGGTACCCCTTCGACTATAATCCTCCACAAGACTATAGTGGCGCAAGTCACGAAAGGAGGGCAAAGGTCGTGGTCACTTTCACCTCCCCCTAGTCGAAATGAACTCTACAGATTTTAAACAAAAATTAGCGATAATTTCCAAGAACTACCAAAAACTTACAATAATGTAATTTTTTGTGAGGCCCTCTTTTTGTAGGGTCCCTGGGCACGTGCCCCGCTGGCCCATGCTTAAATCCGGCCCTGACGCCGCCTGGACAACTCTCCCCTTGGGTGGGAATTGTCGTGGGGATATAGACCGGGGTAAGAATTGTCCGGGACTATTTGTCCCGTGGGGAGTTTTCCGGGGGTGTCCAGTCACAGGCTTATGTAGTGTTGGTAAACTAAACAACGTAACACACGATGACTTATGAGTACAGTATCGGCAAATTAAACAACACACAGTGACTTATGTTTACAACATCAGCAACAATAAATAGCCCATAATAACTCATTAGCCTATGGCAAACCAACTTACAAAGCAAGCACAGGGATGGCGCCAGGTGGGAGGCAGGGGGCCATGGCCAATGCTGCCCCGTGCGGCAATTTTTCAATTTGGTCTAGGAGCCTGAATGAGTGCGATAAGCATTTAATTTTTCTTTACGGATATATATATATATATATATATATATCCGTAGCTGCCATTTTGCCTCAGATACCTCTTTCGAGAAATCAAGATTATCCGCTGTATCAAAATAGCATTATGTAGCATATAGTGACCCACAGGCTTTAAAAAAGAAGCAACTATAGCTCTGTATGCAGTGTCCGAAGAAAGTCCAGTAATCGCCGAGAATCCTCCTTTTTGAATTTGTACATTTGTCGGTTTGATATTTACTGATCAATGATGATTATGTGAAAAGGAACCATCTGTGACCAAAATTAATACCCAGTGGCGGCACCAGGATTTTAAAAGTGGGGCAAATGGAGGGCAAAGAAAATGTTGGGGGCAAAACAATTTTCGGGTGTCGGGAGAAATCGAGCGCGAAGCGGGAGCTTTAGCGGGTTGGGTCCAGGGGCCCGTCTTAGGGAACCTTGTGGGGGTCCAGGGGCGAAGCCCTCGGAAGCTCTGATGTTTTAGCGTATATCTGGGTGAAAACTGAAGTCTCAGGATAGGTATATTTTTGTTCATTATGCATCATTCAATGCAAAGATTTCAAATAATTTTAATGTATTAGGCTATTCCTCCGGTCAGGCCACTTCATTATTAAGCAGGTGGGGGTCCAGCTAAGGGAAAGACCCCGGAAGCTATGAGGTTCTAGCATATCTCGGTGAAAAATTAAGTCACAGGATAGGTATATTTTGGTTTATAATGCATCATCCAGTGCAAAGATTCCAAATAATTTTAATGTAGGCTATTAGACTATTCCTCCCGTTAGGCCACAGTACTTCAGGAGCTGAGTGGGGGCATCTGGGGGCAAAGGTTCTGACTGGGGAAATGCCCCATGCCCCCTCCTGGTGCCGCCATTGTTAATATCCCACCCCGAGTTTGCATTTTGTTATAAAGGCCTACGGTCCTCACACCTTCAACTTTCGTCGTCCTAAAGATTTTGCTTCGCCCATGAGGTAAAATGTTATCTTTCCAATCGGTTACTAAAGTGACGCTTGCTTTTTTTTGTCAGATAGCCTATATAATGGCTTAATTCTTGTGTATTGTACAGCTCCAGCCTTTCCAGCAAAAATTAATATTCTTCCCAAGGTCTTCACAGACATTCAGTAGATTTCATGAATGCCTTACATTCAAACTTATTTTGGTCTTTATTCATTTTTTTCTCACCCTCAGTTCTCATTGAAAATATTTTCACAGCTTGTAACTATATGACACTCGTTCCTTCAAATGTACTAAAATGCGACTACAAACAGATCATTCCTGCAAGTTACCCGACTTCCAAACAAATACAAAGATTTACTTGTAGAAAGATATAATTTAATTTGCAAGGCTATGGATCATTTAATGTGCATACGCATCCTTAAGATAAAGCAGGGCCCACTCGTTAAAGAAAGGAAACATAAAAACACATTTCACGCAGCAGGAGACCGTTACATTCTATAGGTACAAAGGTTGGAATATTATTAATTTAGTGATTAGTTTTAAGCAAATTAAACTTGCTCCAAACAGCTGTTTCCGTAAGGTCGACTCTTCAATTATCCAGGAACGTAACTATTGTGAAAGACGAAAATGTATGGTGGTAATTACGGAATTTGGATTGCCGAAATACGAAGGAAACAGACGGTCATATAAAGGCGGGGACTTGACGAATGACTTAAAAGCATGCTTGTCTTAAGAAAGGACAAAAGCCGGTCTGAGATTCTAATAATGGTGGTCGAACTGTGTCTTGCCCTTTGATTCGAAGGCTATTAACTGGAACAATGGTTAGTTATTGCCACCAGTCCACTGTCTAATATAGTAAAGGATGAAATACATTTTGGGCTATACGTGTTTAACTTAATCTTTGTAGTGGATAATCATGTATATCATATCACACCGCAGACTGGCGTTACATACAAATTAAGTGAAATAGCAGTCCCCATGTACAGCAGGGCCAAGGTGATTGTAATTGAAGCTAGGTTACAAGCAAGGTATGGAGACAAAAGCAATAGAAAGACTTCAACAAAGCAAATTAACCTCTTAATTAGCCTGTGTAGAATATTTTGCATCCCTGAATGCTCTTTATAAGCTTCCATATGATGTTTTTGAAGTATTTGCAGTATTCAACCCTATTTCGATGTATCAACATTCTTGTGACAGAAGGTTTATTAAATCCAGTGCTTCAAGTAATAATTCAAACTATTTTACACTCAACATTTCGAATTATAGTCATGGTGTTAAATCTGCTGTGTGATCTTCTATTTTCTTATACTTTCCAATCAATAAAATTCCGCCCCCAATACATTTTAAATTATCATTGCCATCTTGCTTCTCCCCGAAAAAAAAATATTTAGCCCCCCCCCGAGCTATCTCGCCACCCTTCGGTGCCTTTTCTGGCTATGGGCTTGTTTCCAGTACCCTACTGTCTTCCCATTCAATCCACCTCTGGAAATAAAGGGTGCTTAACGGTTAACGTTGCAATTTTAGAGCCATAACTGAATGTATCTCTAAAACAACGCTTAGTTAATACATAATGATAGGTATTTTAAAAAAATGTACGTGGGTGACTTTATCTCGAAGAAAAAAGAGGTTCTGACAAAAAATAATTCACTCCTTTGTTTATCATGATAATTTGTTATTCCAAAACTTTCAACTCTCAAATGATGCAATATTATTTGTCTCTCAATAGACTTTTTGGAAAAAGCAATTACAAAAAATATGGGACGGAGTTTTGGTACGCGCCGTTTTTGGCCACAGTAAGTGCCGTTGACAAGGACGACGCATAACAAAACTATATCCGACAATCGTTTGAAATTGCTATATGGAGAAAGGTCTATGAGTAATATTTTGTGAAAAAGCTAGATCAACGTTTATTTGTGAGAATAGTTTTATTAAGTAGCTCCTTTCTTTCTCGCAATGTCGATGACATATAAACACATTTTTTTTTCATTACAGTGGCAATGGCATCCCCCACCACACAAAGAAAAACTTATTTAGGAATAGTCGTACAGTTCTAACACAATTGGTGACTGGACGTTGGCATTCATTCCGACAATAACTTCACTCTAGTTGGTCAATGGAGACTTGCAAAGTCCCTAATTGTGTTCCCAATTACTGTAAGCTCACACACAGTTGTGTGTCAATATGGACTTGAGCGGTCGAAACTCAATGCAGACTACTGTGGCTCGAGTCTGTCTTGAAAGTGTACAAGAAAGCTACTGTGTTTTGTTTATACTGGAGGGGGGGCTAAAAGTAAACTTAGTATGGAGAATTTTTACTCTCTGGGGAGATCAAAGAACCTTTAAGCGAAATATTTTCCACAAGTTTTTTTGTCTATTTTACGACGGATGGTCATTTTCTCCCCCCCCCCCCCTCCCCAAGTGGCCCAGCTCCAGGTGTCACTGCGTCGTGGAAACCACAAGGTGTTGTCTATTGCTTACAAACGTGAACATTAAGTTGAAGCAAATATGTAATGTAAGTACAAACTGACAAAATCATGAGTGCAAAAAGAAATGGAGTTTCTCGCCAAGTACACGAATGGGTAATGAGTACACGATTTTGGTCATAGATACGAGTACAACATTTTGTAAAAAGCCTCGGATCACTATTCGAAAAGGGAATGCATATCTATGTGGTGTTCATCGATCAACCTGATAAAGGGTCCTAGATAACCCCAAGTAGCTTCCTGACCCTAGAGATACGATATAACTTGAAAGTAAACTCTTTAACGAGTAAAATGTGCCAATGAAAGTAAAATGAGTACCAAACGTACTCACTACTACACTACCACGACTCTGTGTGAAATTTAGAAATACATTTAATCACATTGTTAGCTCGTCACACAAGATCTTGGCCTTATCATTTGCAATATTTACCAGGGCTATATTAAACGTCAATTCGGCCAATGATCGCTTGATATGAAGAAAAAGACAAAAAGAAAGTGATTCATACAGGAGTCATATCGGGAGATAAACAATTGATGTCATCTCGAAGACTTATAGTCTTGAAAGAATATTTCAAGGAAGTTTTTTCTTACAATTATCAAAATTGACAGCTTAAGGAGTGAGTGCAAAGCGAAACGGGAATAAAACAATTTCAATTTCAAAACAATTTTGTCCGGCGCGCCGCCCGGACAAAATCTGAAGAGTGTGCATCAGCGCCCGGACAAAAATCTTGGCCGCCCGGACAAAAAATATTGCATTCACTTTTTTGGTAACGTTTGAATTGTTCAATTTAAATTTAGCATCACATGTAGTACCATTTTGCATCTTACCCACCTTAAGTGAGCAAAATTTTTTCGATTTTCGACCCCGAGGCCACCTCCCCTTAGACCCCTCCGCAGGACGGCAATCAGTGTCATCTGCCAGATCAGAGAAAAGCGCCCAAACAAAATTTGGACCTGTGGAGAACACTTTTAGCCAACGATACAGGTGTATAATGATGTCGTTTGTTGCATATGAGCTTAAAGGCGGAGACAAGAGGTAACGTCATTTTCTAGTAATACAACAAAAGAATATTGAAAATAAACCGTTACAAAGATTTAACCCCCCTTATACATAGGTGGTCGGTATTGTGTGCTTACAACGCCTTATCTTACAATGGCGCAGGGCTGGGCCTATAAGTTTGCTTTCATCAGCATTGCTTAACCTTCTTCCTTTCGTGATCTGTTGTGCAATGGCGCAATAGAGGGAGGGCGGTGTGCCCTGAATGCACGGGAGGCCCTGGTTCGATTCCCAGGTCGAGTCATACCAAAGACTTTAAAAATGGAACTTTCTGCCGTTGTGCGTGATGCTCCGCATA
>WURT03000033.1:1411042-1424903 GCA_009936505.3 Holothuria glaberrima
TAGTTTTTCAAGTTCCATACTCAGGGTAGATTCAATAGTACTAATATTATTACCAGACACCAAAAGGGCAGAATCGTTAGCATAAAGGATCACCTTATAGGAAACAGCAGAGTATACATATCATTTAAATAAATGGAGAAAAGGAGTGGACCGAGGATAAATAACAATATACAACACTTCTGAAAGTAATTACGTAACAGCTATGTATAATTCTTTGGAAAATTGTTATAGAAATTTATGAAAACTATTTTGCATTCTACCATAAAGTAATTCTGGCTATAATGTGTGAAAAATCAAAGGATTTCTTGAAAAATCTAGTTGCATATCTAAATTCTTCCCGACAACTACAGTACTTCACAGATACTGCAATATGTTACCTAAATGGGGGTAGCAAGTTGCTGAATATTCAAAATGCTATTATTTATTCTTGTAGTAACTTACATTTAGTATAAATTATATTTTTTGTCTTTTAAAAAGCACCTGCATAGAGTACATGCAATTCAATTAAATAGTACCATGTAGAGCAGAAAAGCATTAAATGTAATCCGTTGTATGGTAATCAGATGACAATAAGGATCTCAAGTACCGTACACTCTATGTTTTCCACTGTATGTCATTGTATCACATTGCAATGGTAGACTCATTTTTTCCAAATCTTGACACATTTTTGCAAATTATGTAATAAATGCACAATGTCATAGACAAAGTGTAAATTTACACATGATTTGGTTTTATCTTTTGTTCACCATAAACAAAGAACTGCAGGTTACACAGTCATGCTGTACTTGAATGACAATTAATACTGCACACCGCTACCACACAAAACAAACAGTACAGAAGCAGTGTTCTGCTACATTTATTCGCCAAAGCAATTACAAACTGTTTGAGGAGTAATGCTAAATTATACGCATAGATTACCACCAATGACTGTACGAGCTACTGCTTAACTATGTGACTTTGCATCCAGGCAGAGACAAAAAATCAATATCATAGTCACGGCCTTTGTTCCAGGATAAATTCTTATTAACGTTTCATATTGATCTAGTACTAGACCAACACTAACAGCTACTGGAGGTTTCCCTAAGCAGATGGGCTAAGCATTTTTATTAAATACATCCTCATAAGTTATGCATATATGGCAATAAAGAACAGCAAAGTATATCACAATTACGGTACTGTAGCACAGTGGTTTCATATCAAGTACAATGGCACTTAACAAAATATGCTGGTAAAATATATTGCTGCTGCTGATAGCAGAAGCAGATTTATCCTCAGAACAATTATACTTCCAAACTCCCAAAAATACTTCTTTTTTAACATGTATTTATGTTGGAATATTATAAATTTTTTCTGTAATGCGTTTAAATGGGTTGAAGTTGTATTTTAAACTTGAAAGAATTACCAACTTCACTATTTCATGTTGCGTGTGAAACTTGAATAGAAAATATAATATAATGATTGACTGATAAATACGGTGTGCATTTTTTAACATTGTCATTGCTATGGACAATGGTAAAGACTATTACCACTATGTTACCAGACATATATCCGGGGCATTAGGGGTACTTCCCTCCCCCCACATTGAAGGAAAATGAAAGAAAGTTACTACACTCTCTCATAGGTCCCTATACACTCAGCATATGTCAAAATTAAAGTCATACAGCCCCTGGGATAAAAAATTCTGCATATGTGTTAACTCCTGTTACTATAAGATACCAACACCATTTCTTCTATCACAACTGGTACAGTAATAGACCATGGGGTATGGCAGTTCTTTCACTTGTTTTGTGACCCACCTCAGGGGAAAACTCAATTTTGCCACAGGGTGTTTTCTAAGCTAAAATTATACACAAATGTGAGCAATCCCGCATGTAGAAAGTGCACATTAATGAAAAAATTAGGCTATTTTTAAGCTTACAAAATTGCCTTCTTCAACCAATCAAATTTGTCATCTAAAAAGGTTTCAGCTTGTTGCACTTTTTTTGACCAATCAATGCGCTCGTATGTTTAGCTCTGAAGTAAACATTACATTTGTAAACAAGATCACATATGTAGTACAAGAAATCCGAGTAAAAAGATTTTGTTTTGGGCATTTCTTTAGATATAGGAACATTTCAATAAAATTAAAGTTTGAACTATCTCCAGTAGGTTTGTTTTTTACCAACAAGTTTGTGGTCACCTTCGTAAAATCTCAAGGAAGTCCTTCAATTCTTTTGCAAGATTTTCGATACTTCCTCAAGGAACTGTTTACATGTGTAGCCTATAATGGACTCAGTGTGTGGCCTTACCCATGAGGTAAACTTTACAACAATTAGTTTCATCTACTTAGTCTTACCATACAAAAAGCCAGCTTTCATCATAGAGGATGGCAGAAGAGAGGAACTGTTATTTCAAAGAGTTAGCTTAAGGAAGGACCGTTTACTGTAAGCAAGCAGGCAAAGTGAAGGTAAGTTAATGCGTCAGATAATATGCAAGCGAACAGGCCAAGTTGCTTTTTTGCTTGCAAACAAAGCAAAGGCCCTAGGCTAGACTGAAATAAGTAAGGAGTAACTTAGGGCTCCTGTACCGTGAACCTCGGTGTTGAAACAATGAGCTGTCTAAATTATACAAACTGCTTGTTCTAATGGTTCAAAACATATCCTTGATTTCACAATGGTTCTGTAAAAAGCTTCTTTGCTGCAAATTCAATAAAGATGTTGCATTTGTCAATCGCAGCTTTGTCCTAGGTCGACATTATTTAGGCATAGGGTCTGGTGAAATCCTGGCAAGATTGTCATGGGTAAGTTGTGATAGTATTTTTCTTTTGAGAAGAACATGAAACAGTTACTGCCGCTTGTGATGTTAGGCTAGTATTGCAGTTTTTGAACTTCATGCATTTGACCTTCATTTATAAAACCAAGGTGAGCTGCTAAATTCTGGTACTGTAGAGTGGTTTTGTGTTGCAGGACAAAAACAATGTTGCATATTTAGTGAAGTGATTTACTGCTTTCCTGTGGTTACTTTTTGTGAAATTTAGGAGAGCAGTTGCTCTGGCTGATAAATGAAGCTAAGGTCGGCATCAGGAATGCCAAAAGAGTGCAATACTAACCTGAACAAATGCACAATCAATTTTTTGTGCAGTTTTTTTTTTTTGCAGCCTGAGAAAATAATGTTTATAGCAACAAATACTGTTGTGTCCAGGTTATTGTAATGCTACTGTGTGCATCATATTGTGCTGCGTTTCTTTCAGATCTCTTACTGTACTACAGTGGGATGTTTCCTTCAAGTCTATGTTGAGATAATTTTCTTAGATGCCATGATAAAAATGTCATATTACTTTTTTGCCCTTCCTTGCAGACCCTTAGTGTTTGGACACACAGCAGACAGTAAACAACTGGACCACCATTCCCTGGCAGAAATGGCAGACAACCACAACAGATTAATATTTACACCGAAGTAGTGGAATGAGTTCAGTGTCGAATGATTGTTTTGAAAATCTTTCCTTGATTCCAATTTTGCGTGAACTTACATAGCAGTACTTGATGGAATATATGAGCTTGAAAATGTTTTATTGCAAAGTGCATATTCTGAAAAGAGACTGTATTTCAGAATCATCTTGAACATTAGTACAAGCAGTTGGTGCATTTAATGATGCTAGTATGGCATACTGAGTGAATTTAACTGTGGGCCATGGTGATACACATGTCTCTCAGCAGAGCAATGTTTCAGATGGAGCACATTTGAAACAAGAACTATAAAGCAAGACGGGGTAAAAAAAAAAAAACAATTACCCTAAACTTTGATATAAAAAGACACAGGTTTAAGGTTTCCATAATTTTCCACTGTGGTGAACTGGAGAGTGGGAACATGTTTTTGACTACCCATAACAAAATTGTTTTTCTTTAAGGAAACTTGAGATATTCTAATAAAATGTTGGTTTTTTACCCCCAAAATTTGAGGTAAAAAAAACTTTTGGGGGTAAAAAAACAATCCCAGTTACATGAGATTTACACTAAAAATTTAACTTTGTTCTATTCAGAAACAAGTAAATAAATATTTCTAGACAATTCAGGTGGGAACAGGACATGTTTTGTTAGAAATGGGTACCTTAATGGCCAAATTATAACCGTTATGTAACCTGTGTGAAAGTAGTTGGCCTACATAAAAATCCCATACCCCTTGTTTTAGGATTAAAAATGAATGTAAAGCACTCAATATACACCTAAAGGTCAGTTTTTAAATAACAGAATGTAGGTTACGTAGCTTTTAATAAGGTTTTGTAAGATAAGAAGTTGCTACACCACAGAAATTTTCACATAGGCCTACATCTATGTACGTGCAATAGTGCAACTGCATATGGGCCTACAGTACACACTGTATAAAGACCTATAGCCTAATGTTATAGCCTATCATCAGTATAGTTTTGGGCCACCTACTCATACGATAACATCTGAGACTGCGTTAAACCAACCTAAATTACTAAGATCAGTAAGAAAACATGCCCGGTACCAACAAATGGCCTGGCAAGTTAATAATGAGGAAGGTTAAGGTGTCGAAGAATCTACATTATTAGGTTTCCTGTTAAAATAAAATAGAAATGTTGCTTTAACATATGCAAAATATGATAACTTTATTCAAACCTTCCCCTGGTTCTGAGGAGGTTGTTCTTTTTTACCCCAACTACCTCCTTGTTTTTTACCCCGTCTGACTATACCAATTATTCCACAAAAGAGGTTTAGTTAATGTATTTGAAAAAGGATCAAGAAGTATAAAAAATCAGTTTAACAAGAACCCTGTGCAAAAAATGTCTGGGGAGGAATGCTTCCAACCATCAATTTTGTAAACTGCATAGTGTGTAGCTTGAGCTTTGTCTATATCATTTTGAAAAAAATATGCTCACACTCCTTGATAGTATTTAATGAGTTTGAGTTATATAATAAGAACGGTGATTTGATGTAATATATTTCTTGATTCAGACAACTGTGGAAAGTCTTAATATACAATTCACTGAAGATTGAAACTTGATGTTTTCATTTTCATTGTGGTTGCTAAGCTCTGCTATTTTGACTACAATTTTTGTGGTATAATTACCCCTCAAATGATAAGAAAACCCCAGATATTTAAGTTAAATTCACATGGTGGAGGTTAATGGTGCAAGATGAGTGATCGTGAAGGCATGAAATTGCAAAAAAGACGAACAACCACCGAGCAACAGTGACAAGTTAAAAGACATACATGTCATATGTAATTAAACATTGTTCGCATCTAAGGCAGAGAGATCACACTGGCAACGATTATCACAGGTAAGGTCATGGAAATAATTTGTAACTAGGGCATGGCACATATAGCCTGGTTACAAACTATTGCAGGTAAGTACTTGTTGCATGACTGAAGAGATTGTTTGATGATAAAAAATTCAAAGAACATTAAGAAGAAAAAAGTGCGAAATAAGAATCATCCTTCCATTTCTCATGATGTATTTTTACACTGAACTTTGAAGAGTGTAAACTGCTTCTTTAATTTGAATGCACATACGAACACCATACAGTTCACCTCAACCCAAAATGTTGGAACATTTCCTCCATTAAAATATTGGCCTAGGTCTACATTCAGCACTCTCTTGAGTCAGTGTTAAGCCCAGGCTTGAAGCAGGCCAGATAGAGATGTTTGTTATAGGACTGAGGGTGGGGGCTTAAATTATACATTGTAAACCCAAGCAAGGTATTCCATTGCACCTTGATTCTTGGAAGGTATTGTAGCTTACCTACAGATGCTGAGTAATCACACTTTGGGGTCAAACAATTTGTGAAGGAAGCTATGTACACTTTTCTCTCATTGAGATTGCATTCACTTGGCGAATTTGATCATAGTCGCATCATCGATAATGGGTGGGTGGGGGACGGCATTATTGGAGGAGGAATTAGAATCCCAAGATCCAATTTGAATACGAGTATAATAAGGAGCTACAGTGTCACATCTTGGTGCTGGAACTTCTATGTCTACACTGAATATGCTGTAGGTCTGTAACAATGTTGCAATTATCACCCAAGGCTGTAGGCTATTTCAGTCTCTTCAGGTGGGGTAGGGCCTGCGGGGGATATAGAAAATGGTCGCTTGATCACCATACCATGTCACTGTGTTAATAAATTGGTCGTAAACCTCATGTTTCTAGCATGACACAAGTGCTATACACTGTGACTGGTAACTAGTGTTGTTTGGAGACTGCAAGCATGCCATGCATGTATAACGTTGGTCTAACGGCAGGATAACCCTTCAATTATTCCTCCATCTGTAAAATAACGGTATTTTTTGCCCTAAACGATTCAAACAATGTCTTAGTTCTGTAGTTAATGCAACTTTTTTTCGCAGTGGTAGGCACTCAGGTCATTCCGTTTCCCCGTTCGTTCCACTATTGTTCGTTACAGTATTTGCGCTATATACTGTATACGTAACAATTTCGCGTAAGCAGTACACTCTAAAAAAGGTCTGATCAGAGAGGCACCGAACAGGAATCTGGTCAAAAATTTGACTAGATCCGGGTCAAAAATGAACCGATTCTGATCATTTCTGAACCAAATCTAGTCAAATAATTGATCAGAGTTCTGTTCGGTGCCCCTCTGATCAGATTCTGTTCAAATGTTGACCAGACCTTTTTTTAGAGTGTACGTGCACTAGATCAGTTGTTCGTTGTTTGTTTAAGTCGTTTCTCAATTAGCGTTAATTAACGGTCCCATTCTCGTTAATGTGCAACAATTGAGCGCGGGATCGCTCTAAATCTTTCATTGCTACACTTTATCTACATCATGTGAAATTTTCAGCTATTCTCCTGAGTTGGGTCACAAAAGTCGAGTTTTAAAGCTTTTTCGACTGCATGCCCCATGGTCTATTATATGGCATAAGTACGATGCAATAAACTCTGTATACCTAGGTTGTATTATGATTTCTGAGAGAGCGCCATCTTCTGGGAATCTGCCACAGAGTCTGCTTTGCAGACAAAAACTCGACGGAGGGACTCGGCTCGACTCTAGTCGAATCATTACTAACAAAAGACGCGATTTGACTTGAGTTACTATTTAATAAAGTTTCAAAGACTCATAGTGACTAGACTCTCGAAACCCCGAGACTCGAATCGACTTTTTTTTACCCACATGACTCGAATCGACTCTAGTTTTCACCTATGTGAATTGAGCCACACCGAGACAGAAACGTGGGTCTAAAACAGAAAGTATACGCCCCTCCTCCAATTTAGACCAAAAAGGCCTGACTAGTACACCTCCAAAACAGAGACACTGTACCTATAGCCGGCACTCAGTTTTATTTGCTCGAGGCCGAATATAGTGACACACAGTGACTGTGTGTAAGTTTATTGGGAACACAACTGACTGTACAAGTAATCGTTCGTAAATGTATTGTTCATCGGGGGAAGGGTACAGTTAGGCCGATTGTTCGTGTACACAGGGGTGATTACGGAGGAGCGCAACATTGCCGTGGAATTCTTTTCGCTGAGCGAAAAGAATTCCACTGCAATGTTGTGCTCCTCCGTAATGCAAAAGAAGGGGATGATCCCCTGCTTTTGCAGAAGCATATCTTATAAAAAATTTTTATCTTTTACGAATAAACAGGCAGCACATTCACCTAACTATGAGCGGCAGACATATTTTTGAGGGAATTAAAAATGTCTAGGTGCAGAGTTTGCATGCAAATTTTGTCAGTTTTAATGCACGATTTCGGCGAGCTGGGTGCTGTACGGTTTGCACTAGGCCAATATGTCATATGACCATCATTATGAAATAATTCACCGAATTGACTGGCCAAATCACAGTTTCCGAAAACCAGAAGTACAACCTCTGAGGGGTCCGTGCATCAAGATGGATAATAGAACAACCTAATAAAAATGATAGTGGCATACGGTAACATTTGTAGCAAGATGTGAAAGATTGAAAGTATGTATTTTTATTATAATCTTTTTAAAGACGTTCCTGTTGGTTCCCTTTTTACGCATCCATTATCGGTAGATGATGAGAGTTAATTCTGAAACATACTGGTCAGTCCTCGACCCTTGGTTATTCCTTAATTGTACGCTGATAGTGTGAACTCTCATTTGCTCATGTCAGTATTTCCATTTTGTTATTATTACAGAGCTTCCGGAAGTTCTGGGGCTCTACTGCCGATATAATACTCCTGAAAGCCTGGTAGAGGGCCTCTGGACCCCGTGTCCTCCGGAAAGCTCACCACTCTGATCCAAAAAGCATCATTCCACTTCCACCTCCGTTCATTTGTAGAGACTTCCTACGATACAGGAATTTTTAATCGGTCTATTATGTAAATTTCTAAAACATGCAATCGCAAGATGCCATGTCTAGCTGGGAAGTGTCATTATTTCCCGCGATCTAGAAGCCATTTTCTAAAAATTTGCCAACCAACTAATGGTGTACAATTCGGCTAAGCTAGTGATGGCTCTTTTTGGCAAATTGCCTTAACAATCAAGTTTCCTTTTAAAAAAAAGCCCTGGTCCCTTTGTATTTGTATAGAACGAAGGGATTCACCACCGGAGAGAGCCGTACTTTTTTCTGTGCATGTGTACACTTTGAGCCGATGGGACTCTCTGGCATAAAAACCGCAACGAAAACTTCCAATGTGAGGTCCGCAACCGCCAGCTTTTGGCCGTGTCCCAACCTGTAGGGGTAGGATAAGATGTCTTTCAAATGAAGTATCTTATTTCCTAACATGTAATGTATGGGGAGGTGAGATAATTTATTTCTCCCAACATTAGAAATGGTTATGTGTGTGTGCGAGTGTGTGTAAGTGAACAGAAAATTGTGTCGCCGTTGGTCAAAGGTCAGATGTCAAAAGTCAATTTGCTAGGAACTGTTTTTGCCATAATTTCCCCATCAGTATCTTGGAAAAAATAGTAAAAAAGGACTGATAAAATAATATTTAAAATAGTGCCTTTTGGTTGCTAAGGATGGGGTCCAATGTCAAAATGTAGGTAAAAGGTCAAATTTGCTTAAATTTGCTTAAATTTGCTTAAATTTGCAAATAAGTGTGTCGTAAACTTTTTGTTAAGGGTGAGGTTTGAAGTCAAAATGTAAATCAAAGGCCAAATTTGCGAAAAAAGGGTTTCGAATTCATCCTAAACCGTACATCTGATGATCAAACTTCAAACTGGAGGACATGAGATCTGCAACTCCATGCAGCTGCCCATTACTACACTTACAGACTAAGCATTATGAAACATGCATATAAGTAATTTACTTCTTTGTTATACTCTCATTCCAATTTGGAAGCTTTCTTTCCGGATTCTGGTTCATTATAATAAGAAATACATATTCTGTTAGGTGTTTGGCGTTCTCCCTTGCAGTGCCATTCGGATGTCTCTTGAAAGCATTTTGTTAGTGTCCCATTGTGTAATAACTCATGGGCTTCCAAAAGCCATATATGCCTGTCTCATGGTACCTCCCCTGGACGGGTGCTATGCCCACTGACCAAAATATTACTTAATAATGAGGATCCCTAGGCATGATATAAGTTCAAGGCTTTGTCGAAGATGGTACCACTTTGCATCACAGCCAACTTACATAAATAAAATTTTGTCCAGAGGAGTTGTCACCCCTCCACTTAAAAAACCCACCCTTCCCTTACACCCAGCCAAACATAAGAACAATTCTTAAATAATGAGAGGTTTCCAACATGTTAAGAGTCCGAAAGCTTGCCAAATATAGTACTGTACTATAGTATTGTACATAAAAAAATTCCCAGCTGATAACAATATATGACGTAGATTTTGGGTAGATCCTTCCAGTTCAGGAAGTTAATGTGCGGTGCTCATAATCGTAGTAAGCGTCATTGCATATGATACGGACTGCTTTTTTTCGTGCCAAATATACCGTGTTTGAAGTTGTTTTCGTGTGCGGGCATACGAGGTGGGGCTGGGGATAATTTCCGGGCAAAACGCACACCACAGAAGAGTAAGCATGCATTAAAATTTCGGGCAAAATTGCTGCAACCCCACCATAGTTGAAAGTAACCTCTTACTCTTATAGTTTCGAGCAAATTACTCTACTTGAATATACAAGAGTACAATAATAAATATGTCGGCTGATGACAGTTAAAAATCACAGAAAAAGTTTGGCGAAAAAAAAGGTTGAACCTGAACATAATAACAACCACCTTTGCAATATAGTTGTTTTAACACTTTCAAAATGCAGTTTCCAATCCGACTTGCAGTAATAGATCATTACAAATTTACAAGAAGAAACTGTAATTATATTCTCATTACTGAATTTAACAGTTTTTTTTTTAGTAATGACGAAGAATCATAAAGTCAGTTTTATTAACGTTAAGGGATAACTCTTTTGCTCAGAACTAGTTGGACCAGTGATTCTCAAACTATAGTGAAAGGGCAATGGAATGGAGGATGAACAGATAGAAATCCTCAACTGCCCCTAATGGGTGACGAAGTTAAAAGCGATTCTACCGTTGGGTTGGTGTATGGCCCCATTGAGGGCCCTGGGGATGCAAGGGCAACACCCCAGTGGGGGACCAGCGTAAAGAAGCCCCTTAAGCTCCAAAGTATTTACGAAAACTGTGGGCACTAGAATAAAAAAATACATCTTCAAATGGCTTTAAACTTCCTATTTACAGGCTAGATAACATTTAAATAACTTCTGATGCATGTGGCTTAGGGTGGATGATGATTAGGTTATATACGGGGCTTCGGAGCAATAGTTCCACTCAACCTGCGTCACAGGAATGAGATATGATACATCTTTTTACAGTTGTGCGCGTGAAACGCGAGCTAAAATTGCAGTTTGAAAGATATTCAATCATTCTTTACTTCACTAAATTCTGTAAAAATTGCATTGCATTGTATTAAAGTTTCCTATGGATTTCGCTTATTACTTCTCAGCTCATTATCAATATTTTTGTGGGCCCAAGCAGGGGCGAGGGGGACTGATCCATGAATCCATCCATGTGAGCAAGCCACTAACATAAGATCCCTGAGGCCACATTTACGGCATGCAGCTGTTGGGGCTTTCCGGGACTCTATTTAGGAAAAAGAACCCTTATATGCTATTTTGAATTGAATTGAATTTCCGGATGATGAGGATTTCACAATCACAGGCAGGAAAATAAATTTTTCAGCATTTTTGCAACAATAAATGAGGGAAATGACGCCTGCATAGGGAGACTTACTAACTCTGATTGACCAGTCATGCATGAATTGTTGACTTCTAGATACATACGGAAATTAAAAATGCAAATCAACCTATTTTTTGGTATTTTCCACCCATTCTGTTGTAGTTTTGTTTATAAGTTGAAGACGATTTAAAAAAAAAATCTTAAACCTAACATCAGTTCAGGGCTACTCCAAGAGTGATCATGAGTTGCACACAGCCCACGGACCTGGGTTTGTGAACCACAGAGTAAGACACTAAGCATAAGTAAAAATTTGTAATTTCAACCTCTTATAATTATGGTTTCCTTTCTTGCTCTTAGTCCAGTCAAATTAAGTCAAAATCAGGTGAACCTAGAGCTAATTGCAACAGAAGGCTTTTTGGCTTTGAATTATTAGATTGGCCCCACTGAACATTATATCAAAAATCAGACAAAATCTGACAACAAGAAATAGGGTAATTTGCATAAATTCAAAATGGCCGCCACTGACAACTTTAAAGCCCCATATGTCAAAAACGGTTGCTATTACACCACCACAATGTATTATGTGGGCATAGAAATGTGGTACCAGAGAATCACATTACCTGGTTTAAATTGCTTAATGACGTCATTATGAAGCACGTCATTATGACTTCATGACGCCAATTTGAAGTTATATTACGTCACCCCATCTAAAAAGGCAACATACTTGAAGGAAAATGTTTTTACACCCCCATATATTAATTGTGAGTGGATACTAGACGTATTAAAAAAGACATCAGTTCCATTTTAAATGTAATATGACGTCATCATGACATTACGAGGTTGCAGTGACTCCATCTATGTCATGAACAATTTATATAGATTTGTACCTGGATGACAATTCGATTTCCAACCACAAAAGGTTTGGTTTACCTTCGTGGAAATAGGTCTACAGTGACAACAGAATGAAGATGATTCAATCATTTCGTCAGGGGTAGAGCCAGTCGGGGGCAGGAGGCTATAAACCCCTGTCGGGGAAGTCTGTCCCTCCGATTCAGGATTTTTTTTCGATTTCTACGGGAAGCCGTAATAATTTAAATACAGTTAAGTATGTATTTCCCGACGATGGCCAGTCGATTTACCTGATTTTGCTTTGCAGTAGGGTAAATATTTCAGCAAAGCCCCAGAATGCCCCAGTTTTCCTCACTGAAAGCCCAATTTTTAAAATCTTTTTTTTCTTAATAGCCCCAAATTTTAAAATCTTCTTTGAAAAAAACCCAAACTTTTCGGCACGCGAAGGGAGCCAAAAATTTGCTTTAGCTACACCCACGCAATACGTAAGCCACCAATGCATGGTCTCTTTGTGTCCACAAACTCTGACAGTTTGAAATTACACATAGCCGTCATCATAGTCGGCATTCTGGCATGGGGTATTCATACAGTCCTATGAGGCAAGGATATTGAGTTCACACGCCGACGTATACTAAATTCATGCTCACAGATTGAAAGCCCCGGACTACCTAATTTAAATGATTTTTTTGAATGATTCTTGAATCACCAGCAAATTGTGGGAATTTACGGTATTGTATGTCTCAGGGCGTCAGACTAAAAAAATACCTTTCAGTGTCACAGAAAAAGATGCGCTTGACCAAGAGTATATGGTCAAATTTTCAACCAGTCAGTACATTATATGTGCTGCGGTACATTTTATAAGGTAGCAGATGGCAAGACCTGTGACGGTTATCATCCTTTACACAATTTTGTAACAGTCTAGCTAGTCTGATAGTACCCCACTTTCAAGGGTTATTTACACAGGCAGCACAGCCGTAGATGATCCGCTCCTCTTTCAATGAAGCAAAAAAATTAATGTCGTCTAAGAGTGTGTATAGACTTAAATGTTTTATCTATATTAGATGGCATTATACACACAAAACACTCAATACACTCAATCGGAATCTTATCTTTTCGGGCGGTTTACGCATGGTATTGATACTTTGTTTTCCTTCAATGTACACTACAAGGTAATTGTTCATTTGCCATGTATACATCCTTTCTTATCATTCTATTTATACATGTGATTCTGTTTGCAGATGGAACATTTTGCTGAAAAGTACAATCCATTCTTATTAAGGAGAGGAATCAGTCAAAGTACTTAGTATATTTCTCCATAACTATTGGAGAATAAACTGAACATTAGTAGTTCATGATATCAAAAATAAACTAGCTGACTGGAAAAGTTCGTATGCAAATTTCAAAAGTGAAGTTCACATCACTTAAAGTTTATACAAGCAAACGACTGAAATTACCCAAACTTTTTGAAGGAGAGCATAACATTAATATTTTACTCATTTCAAAGTAAATGCATTAAACTGTCACACCGAACTGCTGCAGTTCTACAAAGAGTGTAAGATTCATATCATGGAAACCCCCTTGCCGACGTATCGTTAGATTGTTTTTTCTTGACATTTGAACATCTGAGTGCCTTTATTAAAATATAAAGTTTCTATAGTTAAAAATCCTGCTTTAGACATGAAATTACGCACAATAAGTAATAATTGCTTATCTTTCAAGCATTGAACTTTCTACACATACATCTATACTCAACATATATACATATATGTATATATATATAGGCCTATTTATATATATATATAGGCCAATATATATCCCAGGTAGCAAACCAACATGGGCCCCATATAGGTGAACCCATATGGGGCCCATATGATTTTGCACCCAAGATTCA
>WURT03000033.1:1425003-1436053 GCA_009936505.3 Holothuria glaberrima
GTGACCTCAGATGACCTTTGACCTCCACCAAAAACAATAGGGATCTTCCTCTCAATATGATTCATCCATATACCAAGCATGATAAACGTCGGAGTTTCCCTTCTTGAGTTATCGTGTTAACGAGCTAAGTGTCACAAACACACACACATACATACATACATACATACATATACACCCCAGCATGACCGCATAGGTTTCTCTTTCATCGAAACCAATGATACGCCCTCCCACTTCATTCTCTGTCCCTTCACACTAGGAATTCTGTCCCATCGCAGAAAGAATCCCATCCTGTCCCATGAGGAATTCCATCCAGACCTGGATTTCTTGTTGACATTGAATGAACTGAGCTTAACAGAGGCAAATGACTTTAAGTGGTCCAACTCATTTATTATTGATAGTTTATAACAATTATTTCTCATCCTGTCACCTTTTTTGTAGATAAATGGAAAAGCAAGGCCCCAAAATGTGACAGGACGGAATTCGATTCCATCCCATTGCACAAGGAATTCCATCCTGTCGCAGGAAGAATTCCGTCCCATCATGTAATTTTCCATCCCTTGTTGTAGTTGAATGAACTGAGCCATACAGAGGCAAATGACTTTACTGTACTGTAAGTGGTTCAACTCATTTATTATTGATAATTCATAACAATTATTTTTCATCCTGCCACCCTTTTTGTAGATAAATGGAAAATGTATATTGAGAACAGTACTACAGGATATTAATTCCAATGGATTTTTCATCAGGGGATCATGTTGTTGACTATATAGAAAAGCTGTTTTTATTTCATGTCTACAGCCCTTTAACACCCTCTGACTGATGGCACAGAATTCTCATGCCTTCTTATTTGATCAAGTTTCTGATGAAAAAGTAACTTACAGTGCAATTCTATATGTCACACAATGTACTGTACAGGTACTTTACTGCAATGCATGCACAGTACAATCTACATGGTAGTGTTACTGTAAGGTTCATGTTTGCATTCCGCTATATCCTAAAAAAAGACATACTGTACTTTGACTTCACAGCAAAGGCCTACTGTCTACAGCAGCATTAATATCTACACTTCTGGGCTTCTAGTTAAAGTACTACAGTATGGGCATTGTGATGTTGCTGAAACAATAAGGAACTTACGATAACAAACACATTCATCTGGCATTATTTACAGTAGACCACACTTGACAAAACCTTTTCTACAGTAGTCTTCTCACAGTTGGTGATTTAGTGACTTCAATTTTTTTCCAATACAAAAGTGCACAACATAGCATTCTCACTGATGTATAGTATGATTTACTGACCTAGAATTTATCTTGCATGAGGCACTTTGGTGCACAAGAATCAAGCCAGAGGGGAAGCAATGGGGGGGGATTAAGCCCCCCCCCCCCCCCGCCCTTGAAAGATAGGGTATGTAACATTTAGAAAAGGCTGGAATAATGCAAGGGCATCCCTTCCCATTTGACCTCAATTTTGGAGCAAGAAACCCTGCTGGTGGCCCTATCCAAAGATCATTGTGTGACAAACTTTCAGATTCACTGAGGGTGAAGATCTACAGTATAAAGTATGACCATCTGAACAAAACTGTGGGCAAATAGGATCCATCTTGTATGAAACACCCACCATACCAGGGGAATGGCTATGGTACCCTAGCACTGACCTCCAAATCTCCTAATAAATTTCACTGGTACAGCAGCACATTACATACAGTACTTGCGTGCATTCACATGGTATCACATGATTACTGTATGTACAGTATGATGGCAAATGGCATTGAAAAGTTAATAATGGGCTTCACCAATACCAGTACTTTCTAGATTTACAGTATATCATGGATTTTCACCCATCTGTCATGTGCAGTATATCATTCTGACAGAAAAATGAAGATGCACTGAAAGAAGTTTTGTATTGCTACAAATGGCAATTAGCCAGGATTTCCAGTCTCATTCACTTACCGTACTGTCAGTTGTAAGACGGTGAAATCACAAGTCAGAATATCGCAGGCATGTTGAGAAGGAAAAAGAAAACAAGATGAGTAGAAGTTTGGAATCTTTGTATGAAATTAAACGTGATAACTCCTACTTGTAAAGTAGAAGCATACTGTTAAAGTGTGACTCACAACCAGTCATTTAAAATACAATACCATCACCATGGCAGGGGGTGGGGGCGGCATGAGGGGCAAATTACCTCTCTTCATAAATGAAATTAAGGGTGTTTTAACATTCATGATGCATCCAGACTTGTAGGATCAGGCAGAAGCTTTCACCAGGATCACGCATAGGTATTTGCAGCTAGCAAGAGAAAAGATTGGGTCTAGCTCCAGGGGTGTGTACGGCAGGGAAGGGAACTTCCAGTACAGTGCATACAGTTGTCACAGTACTATGAAGTATTCAAGTTAGTTGAAAAGATAGCGCCCATCAGCACATGCATGCGGTGCAGGTGTCAGGAGACTTCTCGAAAGTTCTCACAGGAATACTGTACATTGATATATGTACAATGTGTAGACGTGCACCTAAGGCAGAATGCATACTGCAGGTGTCAGGGGACTTCTCGAAAGTTCTCACCAAGGATACCAAACATTGGTATGTGCAATATGTACCTGTGCACGTAAGGCTGAGTGTATTGCAGCAGTGCAATGACTTCATTTATGTGAAGCAGTTCAGTAATTATTAATTTGGGGACTATGCATTCAGCAGCTATTGAGATAAATGTCGGCGCTAGGTGCTGTTAGTATGTTTATAAAATTCTGGCGTTTTTTGCGCGTAACTTTTCAATGACCATTCAATGTCATGTTTCAATATTTTGAATAAAATTTTTATACTGTACATGGAAGAGCCACGCATACTATTTCAAGAACAGGAGGAAACCTTACCCTTTCCGATACTTTTTCACATAAATCTCTGCTATAGTGGTACCATGGAAGTACTACCTTGGACTTCCATGCTGGTACTACAGCATGTGCTCTTTTAATATGCTTGGAAACCGACACGAACGGAACACAAAGTACAGACAAAATTTTCAGTCGAAATTCCAAAAACGGTGCAGTCCCCCTCTGTTCCAAATTGTAGTGTATTGGTATACTGAACAATAAATGTGACTTGCAAAGCATGCGAAAATTAAGATGCTGCAATTTCCTGAATGGTTTGATGCATAAATAACATTTTAATTGTACTGCTGGTTACACCTCTAGGCCTATGTTCCAATGTCTCTAGGCCTAGGCTAGGCCAAAGTGCATTCCATGTCAAGCCCACGCCAAAGTTACGCCAAAAAAAACAATAGAAACCATAAGGAAAATGCCAACCCCACGCCAAAGATCTTCAGTTCTGAGTGCACAGAATGCAGACTGGAGGCTAGGCCTAGCCTATAGGCCATTCTGAATATTTGCATGAAGGTCAGTGGTAGAATGGGGGCTTGTTCTAACCAAACCTTTTCTCTAACACTCACCTCAATGCGAACTTTTCGGAACATGGACGGGCTGTCACATCACGTAAAGGGAATTTCCCTTTCTGTAATCTGGTTCTCCAATTGGATAGGTCAGCCTCTCGTAATGACGTAAGGCCAAACTATCCAATGGGAGAGCCGGATTACAGATGACTGAAGAAGTAAGATCGGAATTGAAATTGGCTTAGGCCTAGGCCTATCAGTGAGAAATTGTAGCCTAGGGCCTAGGCCCCATAGCCTAGGCCTATCCATTTTGAAAAGATTTTTAGTCCAAATGAATCATCATAATACTAAATGGCATAAAAATCGTGATTCAGTTTTGCGAAGTTGGTGAAGTGTCTTACCTTCTCTCTCTATAGACAGTGTATGTACTAGTAGCCTACTACTGCTTAATACTACTATATTACGCTAGGACTGCCTGTACAGTGTACTAGTGTACAGTACAGAAAGTTACACTTAGCCCAGCCTAGTCTAGGGTAGTACTAGTAGGGGCCTAACACAGATTCATGATCATAAATACACAAAACCTCACCTAAAGAAATACTGTGCCCATGTCTGTGGTGGTGGAACTTGTTCCGCACTTTTAGTTGTGGCGAGTCTTTTCTGAAGTTGACGCTTAGTTTGTGTTCGGAGGAACACTACAGCGGATCTTCGTGAAAGTACCGCAACAGCAGACGCCATTTTTCTTGAAATGACTTCGGATCGACTTGAGGAAGTTCAGCAATGCATTGCACACTACGTTTACGTTCCATCAATATTCGAGGGCGTGCTTCCTCTAAATGAACAAATATACCAGCTACTGTACTGAACTAGCACTATTGACGTAGCCCTGGCCGCCAACCAAGCAGTAGTGGAAAAGCCTTCAGAAAATAGTCATGTGGCATTTTTAGTACAAGTTTTCCACATACATTGGGCGGTTGAAAATCAATTTTGGGGCAAAATAAGGGAGTTTTTACAATTTTAGTTTAGCCTTGTGCATATTTTCAAATAATTCAATAAGGCAAGGGCGTATAGGAACTTGCGGGGGCTGGGGAACTGGGGAAGTCAGCCCCCAGCAAAATTTGTGGGAGCAAAAGTATGCTTCAGCCCCTCCCCCTCTTTCCAAGGACTAAAGCCCCTTATTTTTCTCTTCATATCGGAAAGTTGCGATTATAAACCTTGCAAATGCGTTACAGTTTGTGGGCGCATGGTGTAAGTTTCGGGTTTTCGCTTTATGCAGTATTCGGGTTTTTTTTTTTAAGGTCTGGCTGAACTGGATTTGTGATGTTCATACTATTACACACCCAGTGAATACTTTTTTTGACGGGGCACACCCCTTTATTTCATCGTAAATCATCAGTTTATAGGATTGATGTCTATGAGCAAAAAAGCATTTTTTATCTCAGATTTACACAATTTAGAGGATAACAGGCCCGTATGTAGGGGAGGTTCCGCAGGGGGTTCGGATGAACCTCCCCGCAAGATCTAGAGTTCCGCTTCGGATAGTACTTTAGTAGTATGTGATGAGACCTTTGGTGTTTTATTATGTCCCTCAGGGCGTTCAAAAGCCCTTGAAAAACTTTCTGTCAAAGTTTGACTATCTTCATAAGCACAATCATAATTAACCAGTGGCGGTGGAACGGGGGGGTTCGGGTCTAAGCCCCCAATGAAAGAGGTGAGGGGGCTAAAGGTATGTTCACCCCCTCCCCAAAATATTTGCCAAGTGCAGACATGAGATCCATATTTCAAGGCTGGGTACATGTAGCTTATAGCACTCGAGAAATGCCTTTTCGGCCATCTGAGGGGTATGTAAGGCCAACATTTTTCTTGTCCGCTTCGCGCCAACCGATGGTGGCGCTCAGCTTAGAAACATGTATTATCACTTTTCATAGCTTGATGTTATTTTCTCTACTTGAGAAATTGCAGACAAGAGATCCATATTTCAAGGTTGGGTACATTCAGCTTAAAACACTCGGGAAGTGCCGTTTCCGGCCACCTGGAGAGTTTGTAATCCAAAAATTTTCTTGTCCGCTCCGCGCCAACTGATGGTGGCGCTCCGCTTAGATAGTCTCCTTGGCACCCAGCCCCCCAATATTTTTTCCCGTTCCGCACAAGTACAATGATAATAGGTTCCAGTCTTTGGTATGACCCGGCCAGGATTCGAACCCCCGACCTTCCGACTGCAAGTCGGATGCTCTAACCAATTGACCATGCAGTCGGTCTCCTACTAATATTGGGAACCCGATTCCTTCAACCCGTTTACGAAGCTTGACCAAAGATCTGAAGATAGCACTATTTTATATCCAAGCCACATCATATCACTAAATAATGTCAATTGCACTGAACTGATTATATCCTTGAAAGATATTCAGTTCAGTGCTTTGCCAACGGTAGCACAACTTTGCACAAAAGCCAGGCTTTACAGCAGAGGCGGAGATTCCATGGGGGTCGTTCGCCCCCTGACGGACTCAAATTGCCTGTCGGCGCCATTTATAGGTTCTTGCCGTTTTGAGGCATAGGGTATCCACCTAGCTACTTCAAAGCGCCCCTAGAAACTATTTTGAAATCGGTATTCTTTTAAATATTGATGCCCAGGCTAGCTTTTGACAGAGAGAAGAGTTGTTTTGGAAGGGTAAGCTAATTTCGTCTCAATAAAAACAATGGTCGGGTTTCTTAAGAAGCCGAGGACATTGTTTTTGTTGAGACCATTCGTGTCAAACTTCATGAAATATGGTATCCGTTCCATCTAAAAATAGAACAAAAACATAAAAATTATTACCAATTACAAGCAAAAAAGGCTATATGTTAAGGGTTGGGTTGCACGACCTGACCAGGTACAATAGCGTTTAGAGACCTGGTTTGAAAATTTCCAGTAAGATGTAACTAACAAAACGACGCCTAATTGACCTGATAGGAAATGCTTCGAAAGTATGACCTACAAAACAAATTGTAAAAATTATATTTGCCCTAAAATGGTCAAAAATGGCCCTGAAATTGATTTACAAAAGTTGTGGTTGGCATACTGCTAGAAAAGTGACTCTTCATGGAGACCCAAATATGAGGGCAGGAGTGTAAATTCGACACACTTGTCATACAACCGAGCGATTTGCATTCAAAACTAAAGACGCACTTATCCATGATGCCATTGAAAGAATAGTTTGGCTTGTGTATGCCAGAGTAACGACCTCCCCGGTGTATGTATGGTATTTACTGTGGGACAAGTACAGGTGCTATGGGAGGGGAAATCGATTCCCAAAAGTTTTCATTTTTAGTATGTTTAAGCTATAAATTTCTGTAGGGATAGGTTGATGTGTACTTTCCACTGGACGATGGTTTTATTTTATTTATTTTCCGTCACAAATCGTTTTCGAGCTTTTAAATATAAATGCTTTGCAGACACTTCGCAATAAACCAACATATGTTCAGGCTTCCAGCCTCACCTCATTGTTGTGCTTATTGTAAATCCGTTTCAAAAGAATTTGTTTAGCTGATGGTTTTACACCGATGCTGGTTGTTCCTGTGCAAAAAAGTTACTATGGACAGTGGCACCAGCACGGGGGGGGGGGGGGTTGGGAGCAAGCCCTTAATCGACTTTTGCAAATTTCCCTGAAATTTTTAAAAATGAACCCCAAAGTCCTTTTAGCTATAGATTTCTGTAAGGGTATTGGTGAGGTGTGTTTCTGAGAGATGAATCTTTTTTCATCATCTTTCGTCACATTTCTGTCTTCAGAAAAGGTGACAAACATAAGCTTGTAAATAACCGTCCTATTTCAGTCCTCCCCTGTTTGCCAAAAATCATAGAAAGAGTCATGTACAATAGAATCTATTCAAGCATAATATACTTTCAACCTGCCAGTTCGGCTTTCGTCCTGATCGTTTAACAGAACTCGCTCTCGTAGATGCCCTGGACAACTTTAACAAAGCTGCGGCTAAGAAAGAGACTTCCACTGGAATTTTCCTTGATCTGTCCAAAGCCTTTGATACAATTGACCATTACATCTTCCTCACTAAATTATCTTATTATAGTTTCAGAGGTAGTGTCTTTTAGCTGGATCAAAAGTTACCTTTCTAACAGAGAACAATTTACTTCTCCTAATGTCGTTAACTCTGACCTTATGATGGTAAAATGTGGTGTTCCACAGGGTTCTATTCTTGGACCTCTTTTTTCTTAATGTATGTAAATGATATTTCAAATGTTTCAAAAATTTCTTCACTTGTATTGTTTGCTGACGACACTAATATATTTTTCAGCGACTCTAATCCACATCGTCTAGAAGAGCTAGTGTGCCGTGAACTTAAACTCTATTTTGATTGGTTCACTGTGAATTAACTTTCCCTAAATGTGGCAAAAACAAACTTCATTGTTTTTAATAATGAAACCCTCAACAGGGGCCATGAGTTTAAAATTTCTATTGATGGTAATTACTTACAACGTGTGGAAAATGTTAAATTTCTAGGAACACATATTGATTCTAAGATTTCATGGAATGAGCACGTGTATAATATCTCGTCCCAGATCGCTAAAGTTGTTGGTATATTAGGAAGGCTTACGTATATCTTACCTAGAAATGGACTTCGTTCAATTTATCTCGTCTTCATCTATCCTCATCTTAGCTATTGTTCAACTGCTTGGTCTCGTACTAGTCGTTCTCTCTTTGGTAAGTTAAATGCAGTACAAAAGAGAGCTATTAGACACATCACTTGCTCCAAACCACGTGACCATGACTAGTTCCTTGTTTAAGTAAACAACCTTCTGAAACTTATTGATATTTTTAACACCAACATTGCCACATTCACTTACCGAAAACTATTTTTCATACAACTTTTCAGTTCGTGATCACATCACTCGACAATCTGCATCCCAACATCAGGACTCTATTCAA
Source organism: Holothuria glaberrima (assembly GCA_009936505.3). Lineage (NCBI taxonomy): Eukaryota > Metazoa > Echinodermata > Holothuroidea > Aspidochirotida > Holothuriidae > Holothuria > Holothuria glaberrima. The sequence continues at coordinate 1,433,301 of WURT03000033.1, forward strand.
AGTTCTATACAACACAATTCTCTTCGTAATCGAGCCATTCGGTTCTAAAATTTCCTCCCGTCTTCTGTCATAGCTAAACAAAGCACCAAATCCTTTAGGAAAAGCATCTTACGTACTTATATCAGTGCCGTCGGAAGGTATTTTTGATTGGGGGGGGCTGACTTTTGCATGCTGAAAAGATGGAGTATAGTTACGCTACGCGCCACCATGGGTTGGCGCTTAGCGTATGGAAGAAATTTTTGAAAAAATGCCTCCCAGATTGCAGGAAATGGCCCCAAAAAAGTTAAAATGTTGGTTTCTTATTTGTTTACATCTATATCAAGTTGCCAAAATTTTGATTCAAATTTTATCCCATTTTTGTAGAAAACTGACTAAAATTTCTAAACTGACGTCACAAGTTGGGTTGATAACTTGAACCCATTTCCACACCTCATAAGATAATCCCTTTGGGTAAGGAGGCAATGCGATTTAATTACAGATTAGACTATCATTTAAATTTAGGAGACGAATTATCTCCTACATTTTTAGGAGACATTTTGATAAAATTGATAACGAAATCCCCTATTGATTGTTATTTTGAACGTTCCCCCACTGTAATCGAAAATGTTTCAGATGACAGAGAAATTAGTTACATACTGTTTAACTATAAATCATATGAATAATCAGCGGCGTAACGATGAGCCTGGGAGCCCGGCTCCTGAACCCAAAGGGCCCCCTTTCAGGATGCCCAGTGGTGTCACCAGAGGTTGGCGATTTGGGGACACTACTATGGTGGTTGAAGTCCACCCTTGATACATTTGGATAGAGGGTCAGTGAAATTGTACATTTTTTGAGAAATTTTTATAAATTTAAAAAGGGCTTTCAATGCAAAATGATGCTATCTTTGAAAAATTTCTGAACTGACCATACATATTAGAAAACTATCACGAGTGCCGATAAAGTGATTTCTTATATTTTTGGTTGACTGTAAGGGGAAGCTGTGGTGACTAAGTGGAGGGGTAACAATTCCTTTCCTTGAAAAATTCTTGTATAAGTAAGGTGGCATAGGTGAAAAATGCAGGTGTTTTAGGCAAATCTTTCAATTAATTACAAACATAGAAATTATCATTATTTGTTGATATATTGACTGTGACTCGTTGTAAAAAATGTAACGACAAATGCATACTACGAATGTTACCGTACATGCTACTCATGACATTATATTGCTCTTAGATTCTCTACTGATGCGGGGTCCCTGAAGAGGTCGGAATTGTACATTTTTCGGAAGTGTTTTGGTTATAATAATGTAATATTGACCCAATAATGGTTATAATATATGGAGTGTGTACCTTGTTAAATGCGAGCGAAGCTTGCCAAAATTTTGCATTGAAAATCGTCCCCACAACAAAATTTGCGGGGAGAGTTTGCACCGAGACACTTTTAATTCCTAACAAAATGCATCAGCCAATTAAAATGCGAGTCTTCTCCTGGATTCCACTACTTTGCATTCTTGCAATGCCCTGCTCCTCCGTAATGAATCCAATGCACAGGAACAATCAGCGTTAGTGTAGAACTTTCATCTTTGAATAATGCGTAGATATTTGATCTTGATAGTTGACACGGCCATGCGGTGAGGCTGCATGCTCGCCGAGCGAGCGAAAATTTCATCACTTTGGTTACTAATATGTCCAATGAACTCAATGCTCAATTCCATTCCTGAAGCAAGGAATGTTGGAGGTACAATCCCAATTTCTTAGACCTTGAATTTTCTAAGCCTGGCTTTTTTCTGTGCATCAGTGGACCGGGACCCCGACTCAGCTAGATCTGGGCCCATAGGAGGTACGCCACTGTGAACAATCAGTAACTTAAGACGAAGCACCGCACAATTTCGCGACTTCATCATGCATTGACCGTTTAGAAAAAAAATAAGCAGAAAGTCAAATTTAGTCGCTTCTTTCAAATACTTCATTCATAATCGATTTTTTACCCTATTGACTGAATGACGGACATGAAACGTCATTTGTTTTAATAGTAAAACGGATAGACTGAGTGATAAGTAGTATAATTTTTCATAATGATATTCATTATTTTTAATTTTTCGTCTATCACTTTTTGGACGTTTTCATTGCATTAAAAAAGTATGCATGGAAAAATTATTGGGGGCTGCAGCCCCCCTGTACCGAAGGCCCTGTATATTCAAGACTATCAAACTTAATCTTACTGTTACTGCACTGAGGTCATTCCGTATGCTTCTAATCATCGCATTTTTCTTTTGTAATTCTCTTGTCTGGGGTGGGCTGGGGTAGGTGGATGGGGATGGGTTTTCTAGTCGGGGTGATTCTTTCTCTTCTTCTGACCTTTTCTCTGTGTTTTTGATCATTTGTGTTTTTCCTTTTTGCTACTGTCGAAACAATGTTGTTTGCCTGTTTGTAATCTTTTTGTTTACATGTTGTGCACGTTCTCAAGCCCTCTAGAGTTTTTGTGTGTTTCCTTTCGCTTATGTATGTGACACATAAATTCCTATGTTAAAGTTAAATTCTTTCTTTGTATTATTATTGATTTAATAAAGCGCACTATCAACCAAAAGTTATCTAATGCGCTGCACAAGCATGAAAGAACATGAAAATAGACAAGAGTGCATGGAGAAGATACTGAGGAGAAAAATACCATAAGCTGTGACAAAAAGAAGAAAAAAAAAAAACAATTAATACATGGAAAATAACCAAGTTTTAAGCTTAGTCCTAAAAGTTTGAAGTGTGGGGGCAGATTGAATA
>WURT03000033.1:1464396-1477404 GCA_009936505.3 Holothuria glaberrima
GTAGAATAGGAATAAACCACATTTGTCGGACTATTATTGTCTCATAAACCGTCTCGACTCCAAATCTGGCAAATAACGGACTCGGCTTCGCCTCGTCTGTTATTTGCCAAATTTGGAGTCTCGGCGGATTATTCACCAATAATAGTTCGCCAAATGTGATTTATTCCTTAAACAGTAGCTAAGCGGATCCTTACTATGGTTTGGTTGGTAACATTCCAGGACATAATTTGCCAAAAAGCACCCTAGGTGGTCGGAAATGACGCTTCCGAGGGTAAGTCGCTTTTGAACATTCTTTGTGTGTGTGTGTGTGTGTGTGGATTTCATGTACTAGAGATGTTCACTTCCCCCAAAAAGGTGAATAACAAAACGATTAGTATGGTTATGCCCCAGTCATACTACAGTAAACCGCGTACTGCGTCTCCTTACAACCGACTCATAGTACAAATGTTTGTTAAATCTCCTCATAGACTCCGTCGAGTTGCATTGAGTTTGCGACCAGTTGCGTCAGTTACGGCCGAGACGCTAGTTGCCACGTGTGCTCTGGTGCGCACCGGAGCACATTAAGCAACTGATAGCAACTCGAAATGTCTTGCAAATAGATGCAGTCAGTTCGCCGATGTACAGCAACAATGCTGCTATCTACTGCGCTCAGCGCCGAACATACCCAGCACGATTTGCATCTCAGATAGCAACTACACAACAGACTGCAACAGACCCATACTCTGCGTCATCATGCAACGTCGTACTGAGAACATTTGCAAACAAGCGCGGCAGAGAAAAACACCCTTTTCCTCCTAAAAACTAGTCTGATAGCCGCATACAGGCGAACATACTTCGAACATGCGCAGCACGATGCAGCAGCTACTACGAACGAGTCTGCACCTGAGTCCCTCCGACGCAGTCTCTACTGCGCCTGATTGCAACCAGCTGCAAACACGTCCCAGCACGTTTGCAGCACGACGCAGCAAGGCGACTGTACACGGACTGCAACTATTCCCAGCAACTGTCGCCGTCTGACTACAAATATGCGCCAATAGTAGCAGTACATCGCAAAACGCTCACAGTAGATCGCAAAACAGTCTGCATACGTTGCATGCTCAATTGCAACTCAGCCTCCGACCACCGCGTGTTTGGTCTAGTGGTAGAGCACCCGCCTCTCACGCGGGAGGCCCGGGTTCGATTCCCAGGTCGAGTCATAACAAAGACTTTAAAAATGGAACCTACTGCCGTTGAGCGTGATGTTCCGCATAAGCAATGGAGTAAGAGAAAACAATCCAATGCCACACAACTGGAAAAAGCACTGGGCGCCGCTAGATTAAACCAAGAGGTTTTAAGTTAAGGCGTAAAACCCCATGTATCTAACTAACTCAGGCTCCGACCGTGCTGCCCACATTACCCGTGGCCGCAGCACAACGCAGTACGATTTGCGAATAGTTGCACCTTTTGGTGTGCAGACCATTTACAGTACATCGTAGTACAACGTAGACCGACGCAGCCAGGTAGCAGTACTGTCTGCGTCACACTCCCGCCCCAATTTTAGATGGCACTAGTTGCAAGCATTTGCATAGCATTTGCAACACCACGAGTTGCAGCACAGTTGCACGCACGCACGTTTTTTTTTTTTTTTTTTTTTTTTTTTTTGTAGTGTGAATGGGGCGTAAGTTATTGAAGCAACTGGTGATTTCGAAAGTCGCGTGTTGTTATGCATGTTTACTTTTGAAGGCCATATACGTGCCCTTCAAATGTAAGCATGATATAAAATGCTGTATTTATCGTATTCGAAGCTACATGCATGTCACATCAGCCAGTGTTTAGCAGAAAAACCCTATTTGTAAAATGATGTCCGTTCTGATGTAGCGGTGTTTCCCTCTCATTTCAAACAAACTATATTCAGAAGTTGTCAAGACACAAAATAGTTCATCGTTTTCAAGCATGGTTATGTTCAAAGCTTTCGCAATTTAAGAGAACAATATACAAAACCATCATGTTTTATGACGCTGTGGCAAAGGTTAAACGTACTTGAAACAATAAACAACATGAGTTTGCATGAGTAACTTGATCTTTGATTGTACTGTTTTGCATTTGAGCGGTCCCCCAAACAGATCTCAGTGAAAGCAGCTGGATATTTTGTAGTTGCTCAAAATATTGCTTGTTGGTATGTTCGCAGTGATGTTTGGCAAAGACTGTCCACCCTATCGGGCTTTGCAAAAGTGGCTTAAGGCTGGGGATGCCCTCAGTCCGTCCTTTAGAGATTAAATGAAAGTGCCGGAGGCATGATTGGGAGCGATTAGTACATTCCTGTCCTGTTACCTTCTGAGCACAATGAAATAAAGTCCTCAATAGCCTTAGTGGCTTTCTACTCCTAAAACGTTAATCCTAAACTCTCCTGTAAGATGCACAATTTATCATTTTGACTCTTGTTATCCCATTCGATCAAGCTTTTCAGCTTGTAGCATATATCCTATGCACGCCTCTTACGTCCTTTAGTGGCGGATATTGCATGTTGTTTATAGTCTATTTATTCATAATAGATCGTAGTAAATTTTATGCACCACGCATAAGTGACTACCTGGGATGGTCTTTGAAGGGGTTTTGTAAACTATATGGAGGATTTTCGAAACACCGAAAGTCTCAGATTACTGCTCCTTTACGATCGGAAGCGGACCCCGGATACTGTTGGGAGAATCAAGCTTTCTTTGTGTCCTTTTTATAATTTATATATATATATATATTTATGTTATAATTTTTGAACAAAGTTCGCATATTCTTTAAATACCTACTCTGAAACAGTGCCCAGTGGATCTGTCTTCGGTGCTTCATGTTTTCCAATCAGCGAAAACAAAGTAAATAGTTACGAAGGTATCATTTATCCAGGGTATGCAATATATGTATTAAAATATGCGAAAGAGACAAATCTAGAAACAAATCTTCGGACTAATGCGTTTTTCACTTGTATTATTTGGTGAAAGTAGAAAGGGGCCATTAGAACAAATAGACTAAGAGGTAGCACACTACTAACCAAACTATTCCTCCATTGACTTAAACACTAATCTGGGTCCATTTTGTGGCTCCTGGACCCTTGTAGAAGTTTTCAACGGGCACACGCTACCCCTCATGTGAAAGCTGACGGGTAGGCCTTTCACAACGATTTCAGATTTGGGCACCATGACTGTTGAGATTTCGAGCTAGAAGGGCCTGTATATTAGAGCGGTGGTTCCTGTTTTTTTTTTTTACTCATTCAAATGCCGTTTTGCATCGAGGAAGGATATATTGCAAAAAAGTGCCTGAAATACCTTCAATTTTCTTTATTTTTTGCAGAATGAGTACTTCAACTACTTTCCTACCGCATACAAATCACAAATTGGACACATCGCTTCATTAACATAGTCTAATCTGTCGCCAAAAAAGTTTTTCTAGGGTGTTAAATTCGAAGGGTAACCTCCTCCGCTGGGATTCCACTTGAATTAGTGGTGTGCTACCAAGAGAGACATGGTCTTTCAGTGTCAAAGTCAAGGAATCTGAATTTTCATTGATGGAACCATTTTCCATTCTCAGCACTTGTGTTTGTAATGGTCAAGATCAGATGAGATCAATGGAGGTCACACTTAAAAATCTTCTAAAAACGAAAACTTAAGGAGAAAGTAATAATAAGTCTCATAGTTAGTCTTGGAATGTCAACAGTTAGTTAGTTAGTTAGTTAGTCAGTTAGTCAGTCAGTTAGTCAGTCAGTCAGTCAGTCAGCCAACCAGTCAGCCAGCCAGTCAGCCAGCCAGTCATCCAGTTAGTCAGTCAGTCATTCAGACAGTCAGTCAGTCAGTCAGTTAGTCAGTTAGTCAGTCAGTTAGTCAGTTAGTTAGTCAGTCAGTCAGTTAGTCAGTCAGTCAGTCAGTTAGTCAGTCAGTCAGTCAGTTAGTTAGATGAGGTTTTACGGCTCAGTTTGTAACCAACTGGTTTAAGTCGGGCCAGCCACGGCCTTTTTTCCAGTTGTGGCTCAATGGCTTATTTTCCCTACTCCATTGCTTATGCTGAGTACCAAGCACAACGGCAGTAAGTTCCATTTTTAAAGTCTTTGGTAAGACCCGGTTAGGATCCAGACCTTCCAGCTGCAAGTCGGATGCTGTAACCACTTGACCATGCAGTCGGTCAACATTCAGTCAGAGTCCCGAATGATCTGCTACAGTGTTTAACTTCCCACTGGGGAGATAGGTACTTTATCAGTTCAGGATATACTCCCTAGACTTTTGCACCTCGGTATACCCAGGTAGCATGGGGTGACATTCTGGCTATGACGAGAGTATTTCCTGTCTCTTACCTAAACCTGCAACAGTGATTGAAGACTTTCGTCAAGTGAATGCGGTTTTTCAGTTAATTTGGTCTCCAAAAATATTTCCAGGAATAGCACATCTTGTGTTATCGGTATTTGCATACACGTGGAGGGGCTAGCAGCCACTTACTCGGAATCGTATGAACTGAAAAGTGTTACAACACCTACGCACATGCCGTGGCAGCTACGCCTGCCCTGTGTACAGCATACTGAAAAACAGGCCAAGCCCATAAGTAAAAAGTACACTGCATAATCATCATATATAAATTCCCTGGCCAAGAAGGAAAAATGAAAATTGGGCATAAACCGACCAAAAGCGCCCAAATAGCCACCGATAGACATTAAACGTTCAACTCCCTTAGCCCCTTTTTCAGTTTTCACCCGGGCAATTGCAGATTTGTAGAAACCACAAATTTAATGCACTTGGCTGAGCTGGCTTATTATGCAATAACTTTTGTGTACAAGGTATTGAGAGTGGTTACAAAAGCTCTGTTGATGCTTCTGCTGTCCAGACAGATGGAGTCAGAGTATTTACACTTGACAGGAAAAATTCTTGTTTGGCAGAGTGGGCAAATTTACAAATTACTGGCTTGACTGGCTCCAAAATCCTGAAGACAGCCCAACCAAACCGAACGCGTAATAGAGAATGGGCCTGAAGAATATTTCATGAATGGAACATTTTGTTAACACTTGTTTAACATATGCCAACTTACATAGCGTTACTATGCAAGGCACCCAAAAGCTGGCTAGCGCAATGAACCGTGAATCGAGGCAATTGCATAAGAACCCCTACTAACAAAAGCTTCTTATCCAAGACGATAAGATAAGACCTACTGTTCAGAAAATTCCAACTACAGTTTAGAAAAGGAAAATTTCACCTGGTTGGTCACAGGCGAGGCTGGATCTAGTAGTTTACAGCACAGAGGGGTGCGAGTGCGGAAAAGGGAACAAGTTGGAGTTGCAATTTTCCTCTTTCCCATCTTCTCCACACATCTTGTGGCTAATAAAATTTCCTAACACACTGATAAGCGGATAATGACGAAAACATCTTTTAGGCCATTTGACCTTGAATACCTTCCCTGAGCAGCCAGAAAGTTGTGGCAAAATAAACTTTTAACATACCGATAGGCTAATAGCATGGAAAGCAATATTAGCTTAATTGACCTTTGACCTCCTGATTTTGTAATATGACGTCATTAATTATACATGCACAAGTTTTTGTGGCCAGGTACCTACCCACCTAGTATTAACTTGATTGATTTTACGGTTAAGGAGGAGTTTGCAACACACATTTTGCAAAATGTAGACAAACTTGATCTCTTGACTTATACTTTAAGTTTAACCCTTGATTTCAACCTTTAGCAACCACAAAGCACAGCTTTTAAAGTTGTCTAAGTGTTCTCTTCACGTCATGTTGTTAACTGAGTTTTTCCAACAAACCGATAGGCAGAAAAAGACATCAAACCAATTTTTAGCTTATTTGACACTTTTCCCACTGACTTTTGACCTATGACGTCGCCAATAATCCATGAACAAGTTTTTATGGTCAGACACCAATCCACTAGGTTAGAACTTTGTCGGACTTGCGATAAAGGAAGAATTTTGTACACTCTGTTTTGCAAAATCAAAGCACGTTTGACCTGTGACTTACATTTTGACCTTTGACCTCAATCCTTAGCAACCAAAAAGCAGTGTTTTAAAATGTGTCTAGTTGTTCTTTTATGTGATTTAATGTCATTTCTATTATACTATCAGGCATGTAATGGTAAAACTAAATTTTTTTGCTAATTTGACCTTTAATTTCTAACCATTGACCCATGACGTCATCAATCACGTATGACAAGTTTTTATTGCCAGATAATAACTTATCAAGTTTAAACCTGATTGAATTTAGGGTTCAGAAAGAGCTCGCCACACTCACAACCAGCTTCTCATTTGTGTTGATAAGTGAACCACAATATCTCAGCTCCCTGTACATTACATGTGGGGAGATGAGATAGTAAGTGTGACATGTAGGCACATGGTGAATTCGACAATGGTAATCTGTCATTTTCTCAGTTTTACCAATACGGGCACAGTTTAGCTGAAACTGCGGTCTTCAAGACGCAATTGAAAGATACAAATATCTCACGCAAAGATGCATTTCAGAGCTTCTTACATTTGTAGAGTTGTTCACATAATGGGCCCACACCCCACTACGAGAATAGAATATTGGGTTGTAAAACCAGCTTTCCTAGCACTAACAGTACAGCATTTTATGAATCTGTGAAATAAGACTTTTTAGTTGAACAGAAAAGTTCTCCTGCAGTCCTCTCCGATATCCAACAACATCGCTACTTCACCACTAGTTTAGGACACCATACTCTCCACATTGTTCAATAAAAATTGTAAATTATTATAAATATCGTAAACCGGTGACTGAACCACCCACCGCCACCAATTCGGTCGTCACCATCTCGTGTCAACTTTCTGAAGGAGAAACAAAACTCTCAAAGGGACTCAATTTCTGCCCCAAACAGAGGCAAACTGACGCGCACAAATTTTCTTTAGATCTGGAAGCGTTCTTCCGACTTACGTCTTCGGAAGTATTTTGCCGATGCAGACGGTTCGAATACACCTCCATCGGACAACGATATATCTTCTCAATTGACCTGCTCATTCAAACCCTTGTTCCATCCCTTTCTTTCTAAGTTCAGGACACCACGGACTTCATCCGCAAAATTGGAGAGATAAAAAATCTCCCACAAGACACAATCCTTGCCACTCTTGACGTGTCCTCGTTGTACACAAACATACCAAACAAAGAAGGCGTCACCGCTTGCACAACCGCCTTCAACCCAATTTGGGGCAAAACCTCCACTAAGAAAGATTTGGGTGAACTAATACTCCTAATTCTGACTAACAACAATCTCATCTTTGACGATCACTACTATCTCCAAATTCATGGTACCACTATGGGAACCAAAATGACTCCCTCGTTTGCAAATTTGTTCATGGGCAACCTCGAGCAAAAATTTCTGTCTCGACAAAATTTAAAACCACAAATTTGGTTACCTTTCATCGACGACATCTTCATGATCTGTCCCCACGGTAAAGACCGTCTAAACATTTTCACTGGGAACATCGATTCGTTCCATCACACCATCAAATTTACGGCCGACTATTCTGAGTCAGTGTTCACTTCCTGGTCACGAGTGTAACCATAAAAAATGGTTCACTCAAAACAAACTTGTTCAACAAACAGACGGACAAGCACAACTACCTGCTAACGAGCAGTTGCCATCCCCGCACTCCACCAAAAACATTCCGTATAGCCAAGCACTTCTTAACAGACGCATCTGTTCCTCTGACACAGATTTCGCAATCCACACAACCGAAGTGTCTGGCCACCTTCAAACCGACAGTATTATCGGGTTTCAATTGAAAATGTCATCAAAAGGCAAAAGATACCCCTCCTTCCCAGATTCTGACGTAAAACCTCGTCAGCGCAATTCCGACAGAGTACCATTGGTAATTGAGTACTATTCTGGTCTACCACCACTAGCCAAATTCATCAAAAAGCATCTGTTCACCCTTCAGAGTACGGTTCGCTTAAGGTCTATCTTTCCCAATCCCCTTGATGTTGCTTTTTCTCGTCCTTCAAATTTACGGGACATTTTGGATCGGGCAAAATTTCAAGACAAAGCCTCAGTCTAAGAAAGCAACGAGAATTTCGGTTGTTCACCTTGCCCTTCCAACTGCAAGACGTGCGCTCTGGTTGATTCTACGAAATGCTTCCAGAGCAGTCAAAATGCACCTTCCAAATTAGACAAGCAATTAATTGTCTTTCCAAAATGTCATCTATCTCATATACTGCAATTTATGTGGAGTGCAGTAAGTTGGGGGGTCTAAAAATTCCTTGAGGATGAGAATGGCACAGCACAGGTCAGCAATTAAAAACTAAAACAATCTGTCGCAAACCATTTCAGTTTACATCAAAAATTTACGTGTCATTGCTATCGACCAAAACGATGCTTGGACAGACAAAACTAGAAAAAAGAAGAAAATTTTTGGGAACTTAATCTCCAGACCATAGCGCCTTTCGGCCTGAATATCAGAAGCGACTTACTTACTTCCTGATTAAGAGAACTATTCCAAAGCCCCTCGTACGGTGGTACTACCAGGGAGGTAATTGAGGCATAAGCGACGATACCGAGTTTTGGCCTTCAGTCACGATATTTTTCCAATCTCTTCGGAGATGGAGAGGATAATTTGTACTCTCTTACTTGTTTCTTGGCACATTATCTCAGAAATTTGATCATTTCGTCGACAGACGATGGATACGATACAATATCAGTTACCTCCGATAGGGGGTATTTTGTGCCCACACTTGATCTATCAATTCTCTCAATGATTACAAATTCTTTTATGCTCCTATATTAATTCCTTTTGTTCGCGCTTTGCGCGGCATTTGATGCTTCAAACACTTCCTGTAAGTCAGCAATAAAAACGGTACATTAAGCATTTATTTTGTGCTATGCAAGTTATTGCAATTCATTGGCTACTGTAGACTATTAAGTGATTTTGTGATAACCTTCTTTCCCATTCTTCCCGCCCCGCCTCCCTATCGCCTTTCTTGCTCCTGGTTCGATCCGACAAATTTGACCAAAATCAGGAAAAGTTCTAGCACGGCCGTTCACTTGACCCGATTTCTAGCCAACTCCGATTTCAGTGGCCACCATTCTGGACCATGTCCGAGTTTAGCGCCCTCCTATTTCGTGGCAATTCTAATTCCAGTGTCCTCAATTCCAGGTCAGCAAGACCATTTGAAGATGTATTATATAACGCAAATCAATTTATTTTAGGTTTCTAGTAACATTGTGTTAAAAAAATTATTGTTAAGATCCTTCTCCATAGGAAGGCCTACTCTGTGATTAAGCTGACTGTGTATGGCCATTGACATAAAATTTTTCACCAGTAGCAATAAAGCTTTAACTAATCTCTAAGTAGGTTTTGTATTTTTGTGTTTCTGTCCAATTCTAATCTCGGGATTTCATTCCAGGCCGATTCCGAGTCTAGTAAAAAATGAACTCGAATTCGGAAGTGAGTCCTAATCCGGACTCGGGCGTTAAGGCCGTGGGATCTTAAGTGCCTATCGTTGAAAATGTCTGTTTATATGACACCTGTCTATGACCCGAAGGTTCCGAAGATACCGTAGCCAATATTTTCAGGCTTCGCAGCTTTTCAGCGTATGTGCGCTGTTCATAACCCATGAAACGTAATATCCAGAGAAAGTCTAAGCTTTTTGTGAACAGACGGTAACTTTGTTCTCTTATTATATGAATTACTTTGGCCCTAAGTACACCAAAAGACTGGACGCGATATTTGTCAGGTTGCAGACTTGCAACCAGAAAAGGTACTGAAGGGAAACGAGGTAGCTTTTAGGGGAGGCGTAAAAAATTTATTAAAATGCACCACTACGATAATAAAGCGACATTGTTCCTGAAGGTGGAGGCGCCCTATACCCATGGCTACGGGCTGAGATATTTTTCGGTAAAGTCAGCGCCTTTCTTCTTATCTTCTTGTTTTGTCCAAAATGGGTCGCTTGTAGCTCAAATATCTGACCATGCGAACAAATTTTTGCTTTATTTATTTCTATTTTCTTCACATATAGCTAATGGTGGTGTTACTTGGGAGGAATCCCTCCAATTTTCCTCTTTTCCCCACTTGTTCCCAACTAAATGTGATACGTATCCAAATTGATGCTGTAGGCATGTCGTTGGTTTGTGAAAAAAACCTCAAATGTCATGTATAAGAATTCGGATAACTGAAATGTACAATTTTAAGCCCCTTTTGCCCACATCCATCGTTACTTGGCTAAAACACCTATTTACTGTAGGAGAGATTGAGTTAGTAACTCTTCGAGAGCCCAATGCAAATGATACTATCTTCCGCACCTACGCGCCCCTTCCATTAACCATTACCCTTCACCATCAACTATACCAGTTATTACTGCAGGTTGGACTACTATCAAAGTTTCAAAATTTGTAGTCACTTTAATGCACATCAAACGCTCTTTAAGGACAGTTAACTTGCTTTACTGAAAAGCCTACAAGTCTGAAACTAATTGACCTCTGGGGTATTTCATATGCTCCCTCACAACGACGTGGACTTTAAACTCACACCCACCCATGGGTCCTGGGGTCATTCCTTGCTGATTCACTCTACAAATTTAAAGGTTTGTCGGCGCAATCAACTTAGGCAGTCGGCAAAATTGGTTCCCACACACCCGGTGACCTTGAAAATGTAGTTATGCTATGGACTTGCATATTTTTTAATTTCTTAGCAAAACAACTTAAACGTATAAGCATGCAGTCGACCATGTTTCTTTCACAGCTGACTTTGTACCAACCAATGAGCTGTTCACCCAGACGGTTAACGCTGGGGACGAGAATGTCAGCATTACTATGAATAGTCCGACCGGTAAACCTACTGAAGGTTGGAGATGGAGGAAAGATAACAGTGATTTGATTTCATCTCAGTCAGGTAGTACTACATTCTTTATACCTGGACCCATCCAACTTAGTGACGCTGGAACATATGAGTGTCATTACAGTGGAGGGAGACATATGGCCAGACAAGGTCTGAATTTGCTACTAGTAAGAGGTAACTTCCATTTTTGTTTGATTTGAGTATAAAAGGTACTGGAATAATGCATCTGCAACCTTTCGGTTTATGTTGTTTTTGCCTTCAAATGTTCCTGTTTGTGGCTTTGAAAATTGTGTTCATTTGTAATAGCAGAAAGTGTCATTGCTTAGTTGTATCGTTATAGCACCTGTCATTACATTAACAAAATTGAGAAAGAAAGACTGCTGTTTATAACAAAAAGTAAAGTCTAAGGTCCCATTTCCCATTTTGCAGCTTGTGCAGCCAATAGATGGGGCCCACCAGATTGTCTTGATATTTGTGATAGTTGTTACAACGGAGGTATCTGTGATGAAAACAGTGGGAAGTGTGTTTGTCCTCCTGGATTTATGGGAGAGAACTGTCTTCAAGGTAAATGGTGTGAGCAAATTTTTCATCCTTAGAATGGTCAGTGTATAATCTGGAAACAAATATGGGTGTGGGATGGCTATTAATTCATTAGCATTCTTAAAACATAATTAAAGAAAGCATGTACAATACATTTAACTCTTTCTTAAAACTTACAGGGGGAATTATACTTATAAACATTTTATGAAAACTGAGTAAACTCTCCAAGGAAAGCGTTTGTAATATCTTTACACGAGTACGTTATGTCGTGTTGTTCTGCTAATTTTAAGATGTGATACCTCATGTAAACACGGTTGTTGCAGACATTACTTATAAATCTTACTTGAGATGTAAACTGCAGCCACTGCCATAATTAACCACCTCTTAATACTTAAGCTCCTATCACTGCTAGCTTCAAAAACCTATACCCTGCAATATAACACTAAGGCCTCCCCCGCTGCATTCCGATTCACTCCGCGGAATCTAATATGTCCAATCCCCAGCGCTCTGCCATACGCTATTACGCAAGAGCGTAATGATTGTCAGAAAAAGTCTGATAAACGCAGAGGCGTTGCAATTAATAATAAAAGTCTGATTAAGGCAGAGGCGTTGCAAATATTAATATAAGTGACTACAAAAACGAATTACTCAGGCAATTGCATGTCCACAGTACCAACAACTCACATCGGACATCACCTTGAAAACCATCTCCATGGTCAAATCTCTTGTTTTAACCTCTTCCGAAACCAAGAAATCTCCGAAGATATATTGTTTTATTTTACCTCAATCCTGCTAACCACAAAATTCGTACACCTAGCTCTCTTCTATATGTTACCCAAAGTCCATAAAAAGCCACCCGAGGGCTCCGCTTTTATCGAGAGACCCATAATCTCTGGCTTTGGAGGACCTACCCAACAAAGATCGATACTTTTAGGTTTCTTTCTCCCTCCTCTGGTTCAAAGACAACCAACGTACGTGAAGGATACGAATCAGATCTTTGATTTAATTGAAAATCTAAAATAACCAAACAACACTTTACTGGTTACTTTAAATATAGACAGAATGTTCACCAACGTTTATTCTTGTTCAAGCATGCACCGATGCCTACGCATGATCCGACAACGGCTTACACTCATTAGCTTAGATATCAACTGAATCTTTCCAACAGATTCTAGAGCCCATTTTAAAACAAAATTGTTTAAACTCGATACTAACTACTACTTACAAACAGTAGGTGTAGCAATGGTATGGAAGTAGTCACTCAACCTTTTGCAGTCGAGTCAAGTCATTTACTACTTTCAATTTGACTCGAGTCGAGTCAGCGACTCGAGTCATTGTGTTATATCTATGAGGAAAATGATGATACAATTTTTCGAGTCATTTCCCTTTTAAAAATTAGTGACTCGAGTATGACTCGTTACAACACTATCAGTGGGCTCTGAATCCCCACCCGAAATAGCCGATATTAGTTTCCATAATTTTAAAGGGAAATATTGCGTTTGAAATAATATCACAAAGTGACACCAATGTAATCCCACTGTGGTCTTTTCCCCCTTCTCAAACAAGAATCACAAATAACTTGCAGCAGATCATCATTAATCTCACGAAATATG
Source organism: Holothuria glaberrima (assembly GCA_009936505.3). NCBI lineage: Eukaryota > Metazoa > Echinodermata > Holothuroidea > Aspidochirotida > Holothuriidae > Holothuria > Holothuria glaberrima. Next base: position 1,477,345 of record WURT03000033.1, read on the forward strand.
GACAAAAAGAAGCAATAATTTTCTCATCGAACCGGCTCATTACTGAACGATAAGCCTCGC
>WURT03000033.1:1490937-1513334 GCA_009936505.3 Holothuria glaberrima
GTACCTTTGACCTTTTTTGTATATAGGTGTGACATTAGCATTCTTCCAGTCAGATGGAACATGCCCTTCAGCTAGGGCTTTCCTAAATAGTAAAGTCAGTGGATTAACGATGACATCAGCCAGTTCTTTCAGGACTCTTGGACTGATATTGTCGCTGTTCACAAAATTGGGGTAGGCCTAATTACATCCTCAAAATATTTTGCTGTTCTCAATCTTCATAAAATTCACAAATACTCCAGGTTATTGACCTCTACGGGTCATTTAAAGGCTATGTTTAAGATCCTTCTTGCTAAGAATATGTGCACACAGTGTCCAAAAATTGTGATTTGCACAAGCAGTGCTCTTTTGTTTTTTTAGACGTTCTAAAGTGCTTAAATCTTGTTACTAGGACGTTCACACCCCTTGTGTGCTATAAAGCATGCACTGCTATTCAATTGTGACATAGCCCCTAGGCCTAGTCCATAGCTGTGGTTACGTTCATACACACGCATACGCGTACGTAGCAACATTCACTGCAGCAACACATGCAGACGCAGGATCCCTCGGGGATCTTTTGCAGGAAAAAAATTGTACAGTCATGGCCTAGGCCTATTTCAGGGAATAAAGTGTACGTGAGAACTAGGCCTAGGTACCCTAGGCTAGGTATAGGCTAGCCCCATAGTGAGAAGTTCAACCGTTTTCTCTGTGGCATATGAAAGGGGTCCTACTGGTGACCTCCTTGGACCACTGGTGTCTGAAATTTGCAAATTGACCGAAGGGAATGTAAAGTGATCTCCAGGGGCTAGGCTATAAGTGACTGCAGGGACTGTAAAGTAGCCATTGGGGACTGTCGATACCCACAGGGAATAGGCCTAGCCTGAAATCATCCTGAGTTTAATTTTTTGGCTGCAGTTGTTTCTTATTTCTGTTATATATAGTATGTGTATTGTGAGATCACAGCGATGAAATAAGAAATGACTGGTACAAGGCTAAATGGGTCAGACACTCTTTCCTACAGTAGCAGAACAACTTCAGGGGGAGAAAAGTGGTAGGAAAATCGTCTTATTTTCGTTCCAGGCATTGTAATCTTGTGCTTTTTTTTTATTAATCTTGATAGTTTCATTAGAAGGAAGAGCATATCAAAAGGATTTCTGCTGTGATTCCCGTTTGAAGTAAATAGGAAGAATTTTGTGTTTTCTTCCTATGCTGTACTTCTAAAAAAATTTCTTTAGTATCAGTAGTTTAATTCAAGTATTTTATACAGAGGAAAGGGAAGATGTGCATTGCAATGAAGACTTCCTTTTACTGGCCTGAATCAAGGTGTCTGATTTTGTTATGCTCCATGTCCTAGTGACAGTTTGCAGTTTAGATAAGGCAACTCTCGTAAGGCTTTGACTAATGATAGTACTTGCACCTCGTAGGCCCCTCCTAGAGGCATTTACCTTTGAAAAAATTCAAGCCCACAAGCAAGACATTGTTAACTAAGAATATGGAAACAAGAATTAGGCCCTGATGCAAGGCTTTATTTCATAATTTGTGATTTTCATGACAAGAATTTAAAGGTCGTGTGACATGAAAATAACAAAGTTGGATATTGATGTAAAAGGCATTAAATATCCTGAAAACAGCTGCAATTGCCATTAAAATCCATCAAATATTGACCATTTTACAGTGTAATTTCTATTTCACACTTGTATCATGAATAAGAATGAGCTAAATGTGCAAATATGTGACATCACAAGATGGAAAAACCATATATGGCTCATGTTAGCCTTTGTTTTTTCAACCTTAATTTCAAGGACACTGGAAGCATTGTTACCTCTGAGGGGTTTATTATAAAAGTTAAAATTCTTTCTTTCAGAAACATTGATACCACTCAACAAATTGTAATCTGTCTGATCAATAATTAAGAGATAATTTACATAGGGTTAACAAAAGAAATCTTAACACTGTGTAACACTCCACATCATTTTTTTTTTGCATACAGTAGGCAATGAGTTTCTTCAGAAACCATCAAACTTTGAAGATGTATATTTTGAGAACTGTAAAAAGATATTGAAATAATTCCAACAGATCTTTCACTGGAGGACTTAATTCTTTAACTGACAAGTGAAACAGCTCTTTTTGGTGGCATGTCACACAACCTTTAACAACTAAACTGACTGACATTGAGCATTTTACTGTAAGTTTAGGCCCAGTCCTATTTTCAGTTTTGGGTTGGTCTATTTCGTTCTTCATTTCTTTTTGTTTACGATATTTCACCAATACTATTAAATCATGCAAATTGTTTTACAAACATCAAAGAGTGAATTTGTGTGATGAAATTTAACATGCATAGTCGTGACTAGGTGAATTAGGTCAAATAAAGGATAATGCCGTCAGTTGTAGCAGAGGCAAGTACTGAAGGTTGGGAAGCAAGTATTTTTGCCATGTTGGGATTTAAGCTTTTTTTGCGTAGTTTGCCATGTTGGGATTTAAGCTTTTTTTGCGTAGTAAATGCTGTTACCTGAGATGAATTATTTGTCACATCAGATACAAACTATAAGATTTATGCATACTTAAGCATTATGAAGTGTATTTCATATCATTTATGTTCAGAAGTTCAGTCCCCTGCTGAGTGCTGTTGTTTTGGACCTGTCTTATTTGGTACTTGACAAGTAAAAAATGAATTGGTGGTCCTCCACCTAAGGCTGTTTCTTTGACTGAATATGTGATAAATTTCCCAGAGCAGACAATATGGGACTATAAAGGGATGTATTCAAAAAGTCTGCATACTCTTCTCCACATTTTGACTGGGGGTTTAGCCTCAGCTCACTTCCTGTACCTTCATGCACATGCCCACCCACAATCCCACATTGATCTGATCCTTACTTTGCTGCTATTCTTGTCCATGAAGCTCTTCCCTACATGATGAATAAGTTATGAATCATGAATTTTCATGATGTGAATAAAAGAAGTGTGTTTTTTCCTGAATAGGCACATTCCATCTTTTTCGTACTGCCCATGACAGCCGTCACTTTGTCAATATTTTATTGTTGGCTGCAGGTGAAGACCCCACTGTGCCTGTTGCCATTTCCGTGTGCAAGTGGCTGCTGATTGTGTGAAACATATTGTACATGTACTTTAATTCATAGTTAACGATTGCCTGGGTAGTAGGGAGACATCCATTCACACTACTACCAGGAGTGTCCATTAAAGAGAAAATATTTAGTAAGTCACCTTTTCGATAAAAAAAGGAGGCACTTAATCAAACAAAAAGTGTGACTGGAACACAAATTATGCTCTATTTGGGGTCATTTGGGATCACCAGATGTCAAAAGGTCAAAACCTTGTACCTGGAAATGCTATATCTCAAGAAGTGTAACTGTGAGGGATCTCAACTTAGCATGTTGATGGCCCATATTGAGTGAATGATCTCAATTATTTTTGGCATAGGTCAAAGGCAGGGTTCGAATTGGAAAGTAAAAGTTACTTGCACAACCAAGATGTTTTCTTGAAAAAGGGCTAAAAAACAGAAAAATGTGCATGCACTGGCAAAATTTTACATGCACAGAGCCAATATGACATGCATATGTCCATGTAAAACCCCTCTATTTTGAACACTGGTCAAAGGTCATTTGGGGTCACCAGAGGTCAAATGATCAAAATCTTGTAAACATCTCAAGAAGGGCAGTTAGCTGTGAGGGATCTCATACTCACAGTAGCATGTGACCATATTGATTTGATGATCCCTAGTGCTTTTGGTGGAGTTCAAAGATCATTTTGGGTCACCAGAGGTCAAAAATCAAAACCTTATGCTAAATCTCAAGGGTAACTCCGAGGGATCTGATACTTACTGTAGCATGTTGATTGCCCATATTGAGTAGATGATCCCTGTTTGTGGTGGTCAAAGGTCAATTGGGGTCACCAGAGGTGAAAAGGTCAAATCTTGTAATCTCAAGAAGGGTACTGTGAGGGATCTCATACTAAGCATGTGGATTGCCCATAGTGTGTTGATGATCCCTAGTGATTTTGGTGGAGGTCAAAGATCATGTGGGTTACCCCCACCAGAGGTCAAAAGGCCAAATCTTCTTAAACAATATATCCAGAAGGGCAGCATTAAGGGATCTCTTACGTAGCATGTGGATCGCTCATATTGAGTAGATGATTCCTGTTTTTTTTTTTGTTTAGGTCATTTTTTTTGTTTAGGTCACAGGTCATTTGTGGTCACCAAAGGTCAAAACTGTGTAAATCCTACTGTATATGTCAAGAAAGTTAACATTGAGGGATCTCATACTTAGCATGTGGATTGCCCATATTGAGTAGGAGATCCTTATTGTTTTTTGGTGGGGGTTAAAGGTCACCTGGGTCCACCAGAGGCCAAAAGGTCAAAATTTGGTAAACAATATCTCAAGAAGGATAATTGGGAGGGATCTCACAATTGACATGTGGATTGCTCCTGCTGAGGAAATACTCCCATTTGGTTTTGGGGTCGCAAAAGGTAAAAACCTTGTAAACAATATCTCAAAAATGATAACTGTCTCATACTTAGCAGTGTTCAATTTTAATGGTAGTCCTGGCGTCCGAGACATCCAGAAATTTTGCAGGACTACCAGATACTGCAAAAACAGGTGTGTAAGGTTGTCCGTGAGGATAACCAAATCTTTTCAGGAAATTCATGTTTACATTAGCAGCGCAATGAATTGCGAAAGCAAGGATCTTTAAAAATTGCATCAGAAAATTTGTATTAGCAAAGTGCGGTAATCGTGCACGTTCACCGCAACTTCCCACACAGTAACTTTATCGAAATGTGAATAGAGCACTTTCAAGCCAAAAAAATGTGCCCCATACAAACTCCACTAGTAGGCCACTTGGCCTGCACTGTACACCGAGAAGCTGAATTCCTTCGTGCAAGCTATGAATTTGTAGTTTTGATGTTGCAACACCCGTGCTTTCAATCTAGAGATGTTTAATTTATTAACCCTGAAGGGAGGGGATCTTGTAGAAATGCATAGAATCATTTTTCTCCCCATGGCCATGGCCCTGGCCCTTCCCCCTCAACCATCCAGAAAATGCCATTGCCTTGTAATGAGTGTTGCTCCTCGGATAAAATTAGTAACCATACTTACTGTAGATGGGGGAGGCCAGCTAAAAGTGAAAGCCACTTTGGAAGACTTGTGATATTAAGGCGCTATCAATTCCATGCTTGTGAAAATGGTTACGCTTCGGACTACCTTATTTTTAGCGGGACAACCAAATTTTAAAATATGGTTGTCCTTCGGACAACCATTGCTAATTCCTTAAAATCGAACACTGCTTAGCAAGTGAATTGCTAACATTGAGTAGATGATCCCTATAGTGCTGAGCTGATTATCTGTTGGTGACTTTCATGTAATGCTTTACTTTGTTATCGGTACTGGATATTAAGTTTCCCCTATCTGTTATCAGCAAGTTCCGATATCATTGCTATCAGCTCAACACTAGATCCCTTTCATTTTTCATGAAGGTCAAAGGTCACTTGGGGTCACAAAAGGTCAAAACCCTGTAAACAGATATTTTAAACAGGATAACAGATCTTATACTTGGCCCGTGGATTGTTTATATTTAGTATGTAGATGGCCATATAGGGTACAGTGGGTGATCCCTATTGTTTTAAGTGGAGGTGGAAGGTCATTTGGGGTCACAACATTTCAAAAAGATTTGATGTTATTAACATGATATTTCAAGTAGGATAACTGTGAGGGATGTCATGCTTGTCATGTGGTTGGTTCATGTTTGTTTATGTGGCAAGGAATGACTACTTTTGGCTTTCTGGTTCAGTATCCTGTTCAAGTTTGCTATACTTAAAGTTTTGAGTTGTGGAAGGTCCATTTTTGATTCCTTGCCAAATGCAGAAGTAATCTACTGTATAGAAGCAATGGCGATGTTGTGTGTGTGTGTGTGCTTCCATGTGTGTGCATGTGTATGAAGCTTGCTTGTAAACACCGTATCTCCAGCAGGGTAACTTAGGGATCTTATACTTGTCATGTGGATACTGTGTTGATCGGATGATCCCTAATGTTGCTTGTGGAACCCAGATCAAAGGTCACCTGGGTCACCAGAAATCATATTGTAAAAGCTATGAAAAGTGCTTGTAAACATGATATATCCTTAAGTCTGTAGAAAACCCTATTGTTTTTGGTGGAGGTCAAAAGTTATGTGAGGTCACGAGAGGTCGAATACTGAAAACCATTACATACAATATTTTCAAATCAAAGTCAGACCGGTATCATACTTTTTATGTGGATACTTAATTTTGAAGAGAAGTAGGCCTACTTTAGTGGTTTTGGTAGATGTCAAAGTTTGTAATGAGGTCAAAAGTGGTCAAAATCTGAAAACCCTGTTAACATGATATCTTAAGAGGGGGAACTCAGATTGCTGTCATACCTGGCATGTGTGTGTGCCACATTAAGAACTCTTATTGTTTTGTGGAGGTCATCAGAGGGCAAAACGTCAAAACCTGGTTGTAACGGAGTTAATGAGAGGTGTGTTGCATTAAACATTTTAATATTAATTACGTTACAATGAGAGGAGCGAGTGTAAGCTGTTTAGGTGTGCACTTTGCACTGTTGTTGTGCATATTTTGGTTCAAATGGGGGGGGGGGGGAGAAGGGAAGGGATTATAAATAGGGAATTTTAAATGTTATTGAGTGGAGAACTGAAACCAATGCCTGATCATTGTACATTTTATTCAGTCAGCATTTATATTGAAAACTCTGACAGAGAATTATCTTCATTGTCTTGAGTTGAAATAAAGAAAAGTCACAAGATCGACAAGCTTGAGAACGATGACAATTGCAGTTTTGTCCTTTCTCAGAGTTTACTGATCAAGCTTCCGTTGTAATTACGAACGTCAGGGCAGAAATATTGCATTTGCCTGGTTGGTTTGTTACACTTGTACAAGCATGGTATCTCAAGAAGGGTAACCTCAATGAAGTTCATACGTGAAATGTAGATGTCCCACATTTAGAATTAGGTCTTGATTGTGAGTTTTTTTTGTGTGGAGTTCAAACTGCAGAATTCAACTAGTAAAAACCTTGAAAAATGCATGTAAACATGATTTCTCAGGAAGGGTAATTGTGAGGGATATCATACTTAGTGTGGTGATGACCCATATCAAGTAGATGGTGCCTATTGTTTCTGATGGAGTTCAGAGGTCAATTTGGCTCACAATGTTGAGAAGGATAATCTTGGTGGATATCATACCTGGCACAGTATGTGGATGTACCAAATTCAGTACTAAATCCCTACCATTTTTGTGGAGGTTAAAGGTCACCTGTAGTCAACATCTGTAGGTCAAATGGTGAATATTTTGAAAGTACTCGTGAAAAGATGTTATCATCAGAAGGGAAACCACAAAGGATATCATTTGCATGATAAGTAGTAATACTTTTGTAAGGTGGGTTTACATTCAGCCCAGTGATCCATTTTAGTAAAGGCCTGTGTATGGTCAGTCACCGAGAGTTACTGCATGTACAGTTTTTACTAAAAGACCATTGTGAAATCGTGGGGTAATAGAGCATCTCTTTGATGGTCAATTAACTTTCTCCAATACATCTACTGTACTTTGTCTCAAACCTGAATGTAGAGTGTGGTAATTACTAGCAGAACTTATCTGCTCCATATCTAATATAGGACCATATTTTGCAGTTGTTTTCAATCAATGAAAACTGGGAGAAACTGTTGAATACACAGTCACTCAAGAGATTTAATTGAGCATCAGGATGCTTACAGTTAAAAGAAGTCAGGTGGATGATCGACCAGTTCACCAACTATCCAGGATATAAGGATTTGATGAGAAATGTATCTGACCTGCAAGTAAGCCAAATTTTCACTTTGTAGGTCAAGGATCACATTAATGATTTTTTAGCAAATCTTTGACTAGGTCAATGAAATCCTCGGAAAATTCGGTATGAATGCACAGTGTATACTGTGAATATTGTAATCATGCATGGTACAGTATAATGATCAATTTCTGTGGCCCTATATGCAATACAGTGGCTCCAAACCCCATTACAGATGTTGTAAATAATATGCAGTGTACAAGAATCAACAATTTCAAGATGTCAGTGCCTAGAACAGTCTTTGTTTCTTGTTAGATTGGTTCACCTGATGTGTAGGTTATTTGTATACTTTACATGTTTGGAGCTCAATCATGTACTGTATATTGGCAGGAAAACCATAATGTCAGCACAGCAACTACATAATTGGGAAGTTGTCTTTTCCTGGGGACAGCCCTAAGGAACTCCACATACCAGTACCAATGAAGATTTGCAATATTTTTGATCTGCTTTTAATTGGTAGAATGACCTTTTTCTTGTTAATTCTGTTGTATTGTGATTCTTTTTTCATCAGGTTTCGTGCCCTGTCTTCTATCAATCCCAAACTCGAGCCAGTTTTACAGTTTGCCAAAGGTAGTCCGGAGAGGGCCGCTGTAGATGAGGTTAGATTGGATTGATTGACGTTTGTAACACAACATTTTCTTTTCATGTCATTTCATTTATTCAAACCAGTATAAGTAACAAGTATTTATAAAATGGATAAAATTCATCAGAAAATCGTAAGGAATAAAACAATTGATAAAAAAAAATTTACATACAGTTATTGATTAAACACAGTGCATAAAAAACTAAACAAGTTAGCACATAAAAAGATAAAGGTTCTCAGTGGCTTAATGTAGAATTAAACATGTTAAAGGCTCTAAAAAATGATAACAACAAGCAAAGTGACACAAGGAACTTACAGTAGATCATTACTTTACTTAGTCTGAGTGAGATGAGAGAGCATTATGAAGGGACTATCATGAAAGATATAGAACTTTAGTATCATTGCTAAGGTAGTGTTGTATATTGCATGTACCTTGGTATTTGCAGTTGCAAGGCAAAGGGTACATAATTTGCATATTTATAAACTTGCATTAATTCAGGAAGTTACAGGAAGAAGCACAGCAGTCACAAGTTGTGAGGAAGCATGTTACAAAGTTACTGCTAAAATGTGCATTTAGAGGGAGTATTTTACTTTTTGACTCCCCAACCAGTTTATACCATTTACTGTTATTGTACCCTATTCTCTGGGTTTTAGCACCATTGAAGGTAATAAAACATTAAGTTCTGTAACTGAATTGAGGGGAAGTCTAACAATTTTTTTATTAATAACAATAATTTTTGGTTGTAATTGCATCTCTGGACAAGTGTATAGCCCAGGACGGATCTACAGTATATGTACGGTATTGTACATACAGGTATGGGTGCAAATAATAGTTGCAATCAGTGTAATAGGACGAAATCAGTGATAAATTTGCTTACACTTGGACTGGTAAGCTGATAATATACAAAGCTGAACTAACTTAAGTTGTTGTAGGGATGTGACATTATTTTGAACAATAATCATAACCCCAGTTGAAAGATGGGTTTTAGATTGTAGAAAGAAACTACATTATTTCAAGACTTAAAAGTCATTGGGTGGCCCAACTCGTTTGTGCTGCCTTGCTCCAATGTGTTTTACTGAGATAAGTGTGCAAATCTCTCTCAAGTAGTGGGATTTTATCCTGTTACTCGGGCTTGGCTCCCAACTTGCCACCAAAATGGGTTGCCCAACCCACAAAGTCAGTCATGCATGGAGTAAAGCCCAGGCAGACCATATAACCAGCTTAATACCTTAGTTTAGTTGCTTGAAGGAGTCCACATTAAAAATTCATCAATGATTTTGCAGTTTTCTGTAGATACAGTACAGTTCATATCTCTTGGACGGTGCTGTTGTATGAAAACATGAAGCCTGCAGGGAATAATGTGGCTAGTATCACAAGGTGTTTGCTGTGCATTACAATATGGTTGAATCACCGCACAAGGGTCAAAAATGTGTACGTATATATCAGGTTATCAGGTGCATGTGTACAGTATGCATAGAAATTTTACTGACTATATAAGTGATAAAAATATGAGCAAACTTGAAACTTTTATGTTACAATTCAACTTACCCTGCAAGTTTGAGCACACCAGGAGTGCTGTCCAGTATTTATACAGATCCAGATTTGTTTACCAGTTGCAGCAGTTAATAAAGTATAATTCTGAAATTTCTAGATGGTACCAGTAAATTTACCATTAATATGGTGTGTGCAGTCATGAATTGCCTGGTTGGTACAGTATCAAAGTTGTATTGCTGGTTTTGCGAGTTTTTGCCATTGTAGGACCATGATGAAAAGTTATATTAAAAGAATTGAAGAAAAGGGGAAGAAAAGCATAAGAATTCACAAAAGAGGGCTGAGAATGGAATGAAGGGGGTGATGGTATTACTCTCATGGAAGGAAAGTGATTCATTTCTTCTAATAGCAATTCAGCATCTATTGCCCATCAAAATTTTGTAATGGACAGCTACAGTATGCCATTGCCAGTCTGTACAGTAGTATGTGTGTTTCCTCGTAGATGAGCCACTGAGAGTGGGATTATCATAGCAAAAAATTTCTGCACAGTATTTCTGTAAGGTGAAGTCAAATGTGACATATTTTGGCCTGGTCCTGGAAAAGATATGAACACTTCGTAAGGAAATGTGCAGGAAATTGAGTAACCATGACAAGCTTCCTGTGTTATTTTATTATATGAAACTTAATCAAGGCAAGAACAATAGGAGGTAAGGCTGCCTAGATTTAGAGGACACAATGTAAAGTTTTATACTGCATTTGCCAAGTGTGTTGTATTTAGTAAAACACATTACACTGAGTTGCCCTGTTTGCTGCTTGTCACATGATCCTTCATTCAGTATAACAACAAAAGAGTAGTACTCTAGATACACCATATAGCATGATGATGGAGAACAAAACCATGCCAACTGCCCAAAATTGTTAATCAAAAGTGAAATTGTGACAATAAAATGAAGGCAGAGATACTGTAGTGGATGCAAGGATGCACTTATTCAGCCTGTCTGTACCCACTGCTTCTCCCATAAGTCTTGTTCCATTTCATTACAGCTTAAAGTTGTGCCGTAGACATGTACTGCTTTCTATTCTTAATACATTATCTTATGTTTCCTGTATTCTAATACAAGCAATAATAAAGCTGGGAGGTGCCATAGGGCATTTTAAAAGTTTTGATCAACATTGCAGGGTGCAGGCTTGGCAACCAAGGTTCAAAACAAGGTTTTGATGAGGCAGTATAAATCAAATGCTGTCATACAGATGGTATAAAACTTGTAAAAAGCGTTTTCCTCAGGCCCATTTTATTTATTATGATGGTCGGATATGTTCTAGCTTTGCAGAAGTAAGTTGACTTTTCAGCTTTTCTTGTGTTTTGATTCCAATTTTTCATTTCCAATTTCCCTTTAACTTTTCTCTTTTGACAGGCTGTGAAGAAGCAATGGGGGCATGTGGAAGAAATACCTTGTGTAATTGGTGGAAAAGAAGTATTTACTGGACAAACATACTCAGAAGTAGCAGTAAGTTTCAACTAGGGTGACAAATTTATTTTTTGTTCGGGGAGGGGGGCCCTCTTCACATGTTACAGATTAAAATCATGCACACACCCCCTACCTCCCCTTCCCCCCTGAAAATATGCAGGCTATTGTAAGGTCCATGGGGGCTCTTTTTATTGTTTTTGTGGGCAGTTATTTAGGAGGGTAGGAGAGGAATTTTTGATTCCTTGCCGAAGGTCGAAGGAATCTATGCGATGTTGATGTCGTGTGTGTGTGTATGTGACGGCTTAGCTTGTAAACACGATATCTCAAGATAGCAATGACAGACACTTTTCATATTTGGTATATAGATTTGTCATGTTGAGAGGAAGAACCCTCTTGTTTTTGGTATTGGTCAAAGGTCATTTGAGGTCACCAGAGGTAAAAAACTGAAAACCTTGTAAACACGATATCTCAAGATAGGAATGACAGACACTTTTCATGGTTGGTATATAGATTTGTCATGTTAAGAAAAAGAACCCCATTGTTTTTGGTAGAGGTCAAAGGTCATTCAGGGTCACTAGAGATAAAAAGCCGAAAACCTTGTAAACATGATATCTCGAGATAGGAATGACCGACACATTTCATATGTGGTTTATAGATTTGTCATGTTAAGAAGAAGAATGCTATTGTTTTTGGTGGAGGTCAAAGGTCATTTGAGGTCACCAGAGGTTAAACTGTGAAAACCCTGTAAATGGCTTGGAAACACTTTTATCTCGAGGTAGCAATGACTGACACTTCATGTTTGGTACATAGATTTTCTATGTTTAGAGGGAGAACCCTATTGTTTTTGGTGGAGGTCAAAGGTCATTTGAGGTCACTAGAGGTCAAAAGCAGAACAATTTGTAAACATGATATCTCAAGGTAGGAAGCTTTGATAGATATCATATGTAGTATGTGGATGTGATATGGTGAGAAGATAAACCCTGTTGTTACTGGTGGAGGTCAAAGGTCATCTGGGGTCACCTGGGGTTTAAGACTGAGAACCTTCTTAACATGATTTCTCAATGTAGAAAGCCTAGATAGATTTCATTTTTGGTTCATGGATGCTTTATGGTTTGAAGAAGAACCTTTTTGTTTTGGTGAGGTCAAAGGTCACCTGGGGTCTTTAGAGGTTGAAAAGCAAAATTTCCCAAGAATATCCCAACATTTTCTATGGCAAGGAATCACTAAGCCTTTGGGCTTTCTGGTTATTACATTTGGTATTTTACTTACATTAACTTCTTCTATTGGGGCTGCTATGGAAGGTTTTTTATGCTGGTTCCAAATGTTATCCTCACTGTGTCATAACATGATAAACTTTTTAACCAGGAAATGCAATTTATCATAGTAGCATTTAAAAGTTTACAAAGCTGTAATATTATCAAATCCTGGTGATTTGTGGGAAATTGACATTTACACAGAAGTAAGCCATATCCCTACTAAAAACCTTCACATGACACCAAATCCTCATATTTTGCATTACGTGATATCGCCCTTACTCAAATCGCCTACAACTGAACAGTGCAAAACCGGACCTCTGGCCAACAAGTCAGGATTTTACGTGATGTTCGCACCTACAGATTATAACCAGTGGGATGGTTATCAGGTTTTAAAATATTTTTTATTGATTTTTCAAAATTTTAGACCATAATCTGTAGGTGTGAACATCAAGTAAAATCCGGACTTTTCAACCAGAGGTCGGGTTTTGCATTGTACAGCGGTAGGCCATTTGAGTAAGGGCAAATTTATGTAATGTATTTTGTAATGTGTTAAGTTCTTTTCTCAAGACATGCAGATCATGCATGATATCCTATCACAAGTTTAGGGTTAAGAAGGTGACATGAAATAAGGTTAGGATTGAAGGGTGTCAAGCAGGGTTTGCGTTTCTCTGAAAAAGTCGTAATTTTTCATGATAGTATTTTTTTTTACGACCATTCAAAATTTCGTGTCGTAATTTTTAAAATTTCTGGCGTAAATGATTAATATACAGTGCCTACCGCAATAAGCCGTAAATGGCAATGTTAGGGTAGGCTAGCCTATAGGCCTATACTATAGCCTACAACAACGTTAGCGCAACTTATCGGTAAGTTCAAGTGTGAATGAAATAATTTAATATCAACCTGTTTTTATAATGAGAAACGATCCTAAGATTAGAAAAAAATATTTGAACTTCCCTCCAAGGGAAATTTAGCCGAAAATATCCAATACATTGCGTGTATGATCCAGCAACAGGTGTAGCTTTACCTAACGTTAGCGATAATAGATTAAATACAATGACAAATGTATATCCATACAGTGTATATCCATACAGTGTATATACAGTATGTATGGCCATGGCATGCAGTGCCACGATCCAGAACGTTCATTGTCACTCGTCAAAAGTTGCAAGACATTGGGATAGATCATTATTTTGGAGGTGTTCTTTTTTATCGTTACGGTAGACTAGTGGAATGCGTAGTGTGAACAATATTATAATTCAGGAGGTGTGTGTTAGTGAGTTGAATTTTCTGTAAAGATGGGCAAGTCGAAATTTATATTTGCGACTGAATTGTATTTTTGGTTGTAAGGAAAATTTCCGTCGGTGTAAAAAACGCCCGTTTCGGCATAAAACGCAAACCCTGGTGTCTAGACTTGAAATTTGCATAATATCATGTAAGGATTGGGTGCACATGACTTGAAGTCCTTGCATATTCAATGAACCTGCAGAAAATTATAAAAATCATGTTTAGAGAGAAAGTATGAAAGTACTTCAGCTTACATTTTATCAGTGTTTGCATTCAGGTGCGGGATTGCGGGATTGCGCGATTCCGGCAGCTGTTCTCAAATTCCCCCCAAAATAAAATGCAAGGGGGGAATTCCTGCCTTTTCTATTTTTCAATGAAAAAATCAAATATATATACCCCATTTACTTCTGTTCGCTGCCACACAAATCTTGGAGCAAACTAATCGACTCCGCTAGCTGAATTAAACAAACTCTACAAAAGTGCCATTTATGTGATTGGTCCTGAAAATTCATACAATTTAACATTGCAGCTCTTGTGCACCTACCAGTATTAACATATAACTAGAAGGAACCACATTGTACAGATAAGATGATGGGGTACAGTAAGTAAAGCCATACACACACTATATATCTCTACAAAAATATCTGTTTGATACTGTTCGCAAATCAGTGGAGCTGGTATTGTACCCTTCCTTGAGTTGACTATGTACAAGTCAAGTACGAAATGGAGTGTGGTCGAACTTTTGTGCACGTCCAGCTCGTGGGAGCCACTTTTCAGTCAGCGTCATTGCTTGAATCATATAAAATAAATGTACAAGTAGTACACTTTCACACCACACAAATTAACATGCATGTTATACCTAAAAATTCCCCACCATTAGCCTACTGCTTCAAAAGATGATGCAGCAACTGGAAATTACACAGCATAAGTAGCAATGAAAAAAATACTGAACTGCCCTTATCGTGTTGTGTGTCCTTGCAATGTACATTAACTTCTCTACAGAGTAGATGCGTAACCTTATGTATATGTATGGGTGTTTGCATGCAATTATGGACCTACAGGTCCTACACATGTACTTTACTGTGCTCTCATAGTGTTTCAGTTAAACAAGAATGTCTTCAATAAAAAAAGATTTTGGAGACAGCAATGAGAAGAAATAAAGCAATGGAAGGCAAATTATTTCACATATTTTTTCACAAGAAATCATCGTCATTCTTTAATTTCTGTTATCGTATCGTCTTGCCAAAAAATTGTTGTAGTAACGATAAGTTTCAATATATTTATTGCCCAACACTATGTGAGAAGTTATCACAGAGAAGAAGAATACATTACTATACACCCTCTTGTAGACGTCATGAGACAATGTTGTTGGTGTTTTGTGGAATCAAACTTTTGGAAATTGAAATTAGGAAATCCACCTTCATACTGCAAATCCCTCCCCCGCCCCCAACTCAAATCCTTGGTGCTATTACACTGAAATACATGCAAGTAAATACTGTGTAGTAGGTTCAGGCAATGTACCACCAACTAATATAAAAATTATTATTGCTTGGGAAAATTTGCAATTACTATGCTTTTACATATAACTTTTGTTCTTTTTGTGTCATCATTTTTGTTTTCATTAGTAACATTCTTATTTTACCTTGAATTTATCCAATATCAACAAAAGCAGTGTCCTTCCTCAGTTTTTCAAGTTCAAACTTTTCCATCAACAGCTAGAGTCCCAAGCTGCAATGTTGGTGACCCTATTAAGCACGTACACAATCTACTTTGGTCTGAGCTGTAGTTTGTATTCTCCATCTAAGGGGGTGTAAGGAAGGAGACCCAACATTCTACAGACACTTTGAAGCTTTGTTCATGTCTGATGGTACTGTAATCTTCCTTTTTCCTCAATACTGTATGGCTATCACAATAACAGGATCAAGTAGGATTAGTTATTGTTAAAAATGGCAATGAGTAGAACTACTCCTTTTGATTGAACCAATTATTTTTTCGTTGCCAGTCAACACAGGAAAATGTGAAATTTTTCACTATTATTGTTCCCAATAAATCTCATTTCTGTTAACTTCGTAGCAGACTTTCTACACAACTTATATTTCCAGTATATTTCTTAGTAATGGGAAAATTTGGCAGATTTAGGGAAATTTTTAGACTTGCACACTGTTTAAAGCAGACATGGTATGGTACCAAATTCCTAGAGAAGCTATGTCAATGCATTATTTACTGAAAAGTTGTTGACTGTTACTTTCTCGAATAGCCCTCATCCATAGTAAATGTCACATCAAAGCATGTCGTAACAAACACATTTGTTTCCGGATTGCTTGGGTGATAAAGGGGCAGATCACAGTTAGGAAGGGAGAAGAAGTCAGCAGGACTTAACAATAGAAACAAAGGGACCTGTCAATCAAATTATGATTTCAGCAAGTGATTAGATCATCTTCAAGTATGTATTGTCTTACAAAATTGGTTGATGTGTCTCCTAACACCGTCCTGCTCCAAATATACACTCAGAGAGATGTTAGCCACATGGAACAAGTATACCACAGTGATTATCACTCTACTCTTTTAATTCCCCGTGCATGTCACATGAACTTTCAGCTGATAGGTATTGAAGGCCTTTGTACACACATACCAGTTGCCACTGCAGTGAAATACGATGAAGCATGAAACATTTTACCATCCATACTGTAAGAAACATGTGGTCACTATTTCAAGTTCAAAAGACAGACAGTAGGGTCTGTCACAATTTTATTTTGTAACCATTCATATTTTTATCATTCATATTTTCATCTCTCAGGCACAGAAGTGAATATTGGAAGTACAGAGACAAAAGATTTGTTGATTGTTCAAGACCTGTCCACTATACTTACATTCTACTATAAGCAGGAACCTTGTGTGGAATTTTGCTTCAGGAAGATAATATTCAATATTGAATTCATGATATGTCATGATAATATTTTCTACTACTAAACCTTATTAAGAGTCCATATTTCCTAACCCTATAGTACAGCACAGTATGATACAGTATGGTATGTCTACTAAATTATGTCAATGTAAACATTCTTTATCAGAAATGTATAAACAAACAGACTATAAAGGAAGCCCATTATAAACAATTACTACCATCAAGTTCATAAATTTATCTTAACATGTCAGTAAAACTGTCATAAAAGAAGTAAAATGTTTGAAAAATGGTAATGAAGGTTTGTTGCTTGGGTGAAACAAACAAGTGTAGGGAGCCATTTTTGTTAAGGATGGAAGATATTGATGTTTGTTGTTTACAGTTGCAAAATGGCTACTGTGGGTAAAAGCATCCTGTATGATCTTTAAATTCAGGATTGCTAGGTAATCCCTCAAAAAAATATATGCATCCATTCCTCGAAGCCACATACTTGCATGGTGTACATACTGTAAGTATAGCCGTTGGAACAAAGAGGTATAATCACTGTGAGCAATCCTCTTCTGGAAGAAGTACGTACACCATGAATAGCCACAGACTTTTAAATCCCAAAACCCCTCAAACTTTTACCAAATCAGTGAAATTGACTCTTCTCAACACTTTTAATCGGCTTGAAATGGCTAAATAGGCTTGTTAACGCGTTTAAACTGCTAAAAATGGCTAAATAGGCTTGTTAACGCATTTAAACTGCTTAAAATGGCTAAATAGGCTTGTCAACACATGTAATTGTCTAAAAATGGCTAAAATAAGCTTACAAACCGCGTTAAGTTTTTCCTGTGGGAAAAGTAAAAATATGTGGAACTTTGCTGCAAATTTCATAATTCCAGTGGAGTTTGTTGTAATTGCTTCATTTTGGTCTCAGTAGGCTAGTATTTATTTACTAAGGACACAATAAATTAATACTCAGAATTATCTTACACAATTTGGTAAGCAGTTTTAGTTTTTGAAGGGAATACGTGTACCTATGTAATCACTCAATGCTGACCTGACCTGGCAAAAAGATTTTAAGTTTGTGAATTTCAATGTTTCACACACATTCCCTCACCCTGTAGAGAACTTGAAGCCTATAACACTTTTGACACATTTTCCTCCGAGTCTTCATAATGGCTCTCAGTGTCTTCTGCCATTCAGGTCTGCCACCAATAGTTCTTTGATATAGATGAGCTGAATGAAAAGCTTAATTTGTTTTGCATGTTGAAATTCATTTATCTCCATGCATTAGCTCCATTCTGTGTTGTTATGCTTTCAGTGTACCATTTTACAAAAGCTGTACTAATTACACAAATAGCTTTCAATTGAGATCATGCAGTAGATGTGCAGATGTACAGTGGTTTAGGAAGAGAAGTTCTTATACTACTCAAATGTTAGCAGTTTTAGGGAGAAATGACCCAACAGTCCTCATTTGTCAATCTTTTGGGAAATATTTCATTTAATTTTGATTGTTACGTGTATAGCACTGTTATAGTGTCATAGGCAAACTGGTATTAACAGTCACCAAGCCTAGAGAACCTAGGCCCAGTTCTCATGTATATTTTTTTCCCTGAAAGTTCTAGGCCTAGGCTATTCACGTGCAGTTTTTCCTGCTTGTTTCTGTTAGAGTAACATGGTCTGTGTGTGTGCATTGCTGAACTGATTGTTGCTACATACGCCTATGCGTGTGTGTGAATGTAGCCATAGCTAAAGTGTGCACTTTGTCACAAATGAACAGTAATGCATTCTATTTAGCATACAGTAGTGTTAATGCCTAGTAACAAGATTTAGCAGCTTGATAGAATGTTTAAAAACAAAACAGGATTGCTTGTATAGATCAAAATTTTGGACATTTATTGGACACTAAGTGCAAGTATTCTTTTACTGAAGGGTGTGAAATATATGATCCATAGAGATCAACAGAGTATGTGAATTTGAGAAAGATTGGAACCAGTCAAAATTTCTATAGCTTGAAATTTTGCAAATGGCATAAATTGGTGACCTTGTATAGGAAGCCTCAGAGTGACCCAAATACTAAGTTAGCAGACTGCATGCAGATGAGTGTCAACCCTGCCTAAATTGGCCTACAGTATGAATGAACTGCATCGTGATTTGTACATTACTGTGTATACCTTTGTTGCTTTTACATACCTTCACAAATGTGAAGTGTGATTAGATTTGCAGATTTGTTATTTACAAAATCCATACTTGTGAAAGGACAATTAATTAAAGGTTTGTTTACAAATCCATGCTAGGGACAAGAAAATAAATTAAAGAAGCTCTTGAGTAATGACATCTACCTCATTATATGAAACCTAGAGCTTGTGATTGGTGTACTGTACCAGCAGTGTAAAGAACAGTATGGTAGTTACAAATATTATATCAGGTAATGCCAGAAGTAGGAAAGAGTTTAGCAGCACAGTATGTCAAAAGTGCAAGTACTGTAAATATTAGATGTGATTGTTTGAAAGAATTTGGAATTCTGGATTTCCATTTTCCACACTGCAGACTTGACAACCTCAAAAATGGCAAACCTTGAGGTTCTCATGAGAAAACCTGGAAATCACATCTCAAACCTGGAGATTTTAAACTAGTCTCATACATTATTAAGAATTTTTCTTTTTAAACTAGGAAGATTTAAGATTTTTTTGTTAACCCTTTAAATAAAGTTAAGATACCACCTATAAAGCAGACTGCTTGAACAAAATTAATCATTGTACTGACAAAGATACATCTGCAATTCAATAATAATTTTATTAGCCATGGAAAGCAATGATCTTGGTGTAAATAAAGAGTTAGAGTTAGATGAGATTTTACTGCCCAGTTTCTAACCAATTGGTTTATATCGAGCCGGCCACGGCCTTTTTTCCAGTTGTGGCTCACTGGCTTGTTTTCACTACTCCATTGCTAATGCTGAGCACCAAGCACAATGGCAGTAGGTTCCATTTTTAAAGTCTTTGGTATGACCCGGCCAGGATTCGAACCCCAGACCTTCCGTCTGCAAGTCGGATGCTCTAACCACTTGTCCATGCAGTCAGTCTGGTGTAAATAAGGAAACTTACCTGGCGTTGCCTCAAGGTGATTTTCACCGTGTGATCTGGCATTTTCACCGTGACGACCATGACGAGACTCACGGTCAACCTTGGTGAAACTGTGAGAGTTGGCAAGCCTGAGACTGTTTGAAACCTTGAAACTGAAGTATTTCATTGCCAAGGAAATAATAACTTTGACTGTATAAGTAGATATACCAGTTCAACTCCTCGTGGTTCCACCAAGCTGCTATTTCTGGCCTCTATGAAAAGAGAAACCTTGGGTCAACTGAGGTCAGAATTCAAATCTGAAAACTTTGCTGACACAGTATCACCATGGAGGAAGCATTGGTAGCCTACTTTTCATACCCAGCTTGTAGGTGCATTATATTACAAGAAAACACCCTGTTGTTTTGACGGTGGTCAGAGATAGTGTGATGTCACCAAAGGTCAGACTGTGAAAACCTTGTTATTAAACAGGATATTTCTAGGTAGAAAGCATACTTACTTTTCAGATTGTTATAGGATGTAGATCACTTGTAATATGTTGACTAGAAAAACATGTGTTTTCGTACAGGTTAAAAAGTCAACTGCTCATTCAAAAAATTTGAATCACATGATACTTCATTATAGGAATCATATTGAAAAACAAAAAGCAAGGGGTTTTTTTTTGTCCAAGAGCAATCTACAGTTTTCCCACCTGAACTGGCTTTTCAAATTCAAAAGAAACCAAATTTGATCTGAATCGTTGAGTTGGTTAGCCACCACAAGTTGTAATTCATAAGCCATATAGGCTGTTTCCACATTAGTGGTAGCTTTATAGCATTGTAAAACAACTGTACTTCTAGGCCCCAAAGTTTTTTACATGGAGTACAAAAAGCCTGTTGCTTTCTCAGGTGAAAGGTCATATCAGGGCACCTAAGTTCAAATCATGAGTCAGTTAAAATATGAGCATGCTGTTGCTATCACTTTGGGTAGAATAGACACTTCTTTGCAGTTACTATGGCGATTGTAGACACTTTACCTACTTGGATGTTTGGATGCATCTTACTGGTCAAAATTGTGGTCCATGACATGTACAGTATATTGTAGGAACTGATTCTGGTGAAAAGCTGGAGTTCAGTCGGTGAAATGAATTCATTGTGACCTCCTTAAATATTTGCATTGTGGTTGTAGTATGTGTATAACAGGTTTTATTGAAGTAGGCATATAATTAGCTTCATAAAATACACAGCAAAGTAAATCTGAGAGAAGGGCACTTACAACAACTTTACCATTGCCTGGTTGTCTTCTTGAGACAGCATGGCACACATCAAGGATGGAGGCACTTGCCCGAATCAGAGCTATCACTTAATAATATCACAACCTTTCTATTTCAGAGTATGATAATGTCCAAAAATTTACTGGGATGTGCTATACTGGGCAGTACCAGGTTGCTCCACCCAGCCCCAAAATTATCCAACCAGCACTTTAAAAAAAAAAAAAAAAGAGTTCACCCAGCACTATCCATCTGGCAGAAGGAAACCTCTAACACCACCTCCCCCTCCTCAGACTCTTACCCCAAGGGTGGAGATCAATGTGCAAGGCACTCAGAAACACATCCCTGTGTTTGTCCCCAAAGTCTGATATCTTTTAGCATCTTCAATCTTGTTTTTGTTTTACAGCCATTTGACCATGGACATGCTGTAGATACTGTACACCTTGCTGACAAGGTAAGAATGAAGACTGAAAAATATATTATTTAAAACAATTACACCTCTGAATTCACTGCAGACATTGCTTTGGAGTAATGTTTTGTTTTATTCATGTAAGATGGTTTATTTTCTTTTTATTTTCTGTTAGAAAAATGCAGATTACAGGTGGAAATGACAGTATCCAGGGAGGAAGGGGGGGGGGCAGGGGAAGAAGGGAGTTTTGATGGGTACAAAAACTAAACTAGTACAGGATATCCTAGAAGCCTGTTCCTCTTCTACCATCTAGGACCAGATGTTAAGTTTAAGGTTGATTTGCCACAACCTGTTGTTCACCTGTCATCTGATTTAATGATACAAACCTTAAAATTCAGGATTTTCTTTTATCAAAACTGCAAGGGTATTTCTGTTCAATGTCACATGTGACACAATTTTTCTGTCTCGAAAATTTTTGTGGGGAAGATGTATACCCAGATACACTTATACTAATACACCATGGAGTGTACCTTGAGTTATACCCCTTGACCATGCTCCATGGCAGAAATGTCAGCTACGGATTGACAAACTCAAGTTGGGTGTGTGCTATTATATTTTAGGACAATACAAGATACAAAAGCCATTGACATGATCACAAAGATTTTGGCTAAAGTTGAGGGACTCATTTTCTTTTGGGAGTCCCTTCATATGTGCTTTCGTGGAGGGTAAGGGGACAATGCATTGTTGCAGTACCTGAAGGCAACATTCAGGCATCTTCAGCCCACTTTAAAGATGACTATGATAGGTCAAGTACGATGTTGTTTAATTTAGAAGAGTTGTATATATA